>CM038224.1:132199262-132351867 GCA_021442155.1 Cymbidium sinense
AGATGGATGTGCATTTATTTTCTAATATCATGCACAAATGCATCTTATTTCACTCTTGATTGGAGGGCTTCCACTTTTCCAGAGAAACTTGGCTTGACCGTTGAGCCATGGTGGAAACTCACCTCTCCTCCCTTCTGATTTTGGCCAATAACCTTCTTTCTCATGCATTACTCATATGAATCCTATTAGCCTATGTCAAGATAATTGTCCAAAAATAAAAATAAAATGAAATTTGAATTGCATTAGATTTAGGTCATTTGAAGCATGCCCTTTACATGATCTAGTCTCTTTAGGGAGTGAGTTTAAGGACTTAGTCTCTTTCTAAATAACTAATAGCTTAGCTATCTTGCATAAGCATAAAGACTTGCCTACATATATTTAAAATCGTAGGAGGAGTTAGTTAGCATCCACCCCTAGGTGGTTGTAAGTCCAAGCTGTTGTGGTTTGTCCTCTTTTGTGGAGACAAACCAAATACCCATTTTTTTCTTAGATTTAGGTTGTGCTTTCAGCCCTCGCCAAAGCTCCCTAGATTTAGGTTTTGAGGTTGCTTCTCTCCTTTGTGGGCCCTAAGCATAATTTCTCACCTCTTAGGCATTTCCTTAATCTTGTGTTAAGGAATTTTAAGTCCTAAATTTTTTAATGAAAAATTTAACTTAAACAAACTAAATCAATTTCAAAAATGTAAAGCCCAACTATAAGATGATTTAAGATTCTTGTTAGGTTTCATAACCTTGCTTATCTTTCATTTTGGCTTTGATAATAACCCCCCCCCCCCATTTGATCTTCAAAATGAACCAATCGATTGATAGTCCTTTCCTATTGAAATCTTTGAAGATAATCATTTACCTTAATCAGAGTTTTCCTAAGGAATCCCATTTCTTAGGATGTAATTAACTATGGGGGCTTGCCTATAGGGAACTTAATGAACTCGATTTAAAATAAACCCTACTTTACTTTTCCATGTAAAGTAGGGGAAGAATCTCTGGCAGACTCATCATCCTTAGGAGTCCTTATTGAGGTGATTAGGTCCATTAAAGGGCGTGACTTCTATCTTTCAAGATAGTACACTATTTCCTTGATGATGTACTCGATCACCTGAATAAGTACATCTGTGGATCTACATGGCATCTTAAAAAGATGAATTTCTATAGGCTTGCCTCTTTCATTTCTCCCAATAGATTTGAAAGGTGACTCCCATATTAGAAAATTTTCACCACATGAGGAGTGACTTTGAATTTGATTTAAATTTAGAACCCACATTCAACAAATTTAGGTATGTTAAATGGGGTTCAAATGTTTTGGAGAGGCTCTTAATTGATGCTTCCATTAGCTCACAATTGAATTTAATTTTATGTTTTGTACCCTCATTTAACAAATTTGGGTATGCTAAATGGAGGGTCAATTGAATTTCTTTTGGATTTGATTTTGGAATCTTCACAAATTTATGTATGCTAAATGAGATACAAGTGCATGTTTGAAAATAATTTTTGAATGCATTTTGTTATTTGCTGATGATGTGTCATGTGTTTGATTTGTTGAATTCGATTTGAAAATGGGATCCTTACTTAGAAAATTTTGGTATGCTAAGTGATGCCCAATGTGTTTGATGTATTTTGATTTGATTTTGAAAAATGAGACCCTTACTTAACAAACTCGGTATATTAAGTAGGGCTCAAGTGTGTTTGATGAGTTTGTTTCATTTTGTTTTGAAAAGAGAACTTCTATTTAACAAATGTGGTATGTTAAATAAAGTTCAATATGTTAAATAAAGTTCAAATTGTTTTCAATTTTAAAATGGGGTCATTTGACAAATTTGGGTATGTCAAATGGTGTTCAAGTGTGTTTGACTTATTTGTGATTTTAAAAGGGAACTCTACTTAGCAAATGTGGGTATGTTAAGTAGAGTCCAATTTGATTTTGATTTTGAAAAAGGGAATTCTCATTTGACAAATTTGGGTATGAATTTAAATGTGTTTTAATTTTAGTGATTTTGGAAAAGGGGACTTCAGTTAACAAATTTAGGTATGTTAAATGGAAATCAATTATATTTTTCTTTTGATTTTCAAAGATGGGATATTTGTGTGTGATGTTGCTTTTGAAAAAGAAATTCCAACTCAGCACATGTAGGATGTGCCAAATAAAATTTTCATTTTATGTCATGATCTTGTTTGAAAATAAAATCTTCATTCAACAAGCTTAAGTGTGTTGAATGGAGTTTACTATTTTGAAATATGTGCTTTTCCAAAATAGATTTTAAAATTATTTGATTTTAAATTTTTAAAAGAACCTCCATGTAACAATCATGGATATTGTTACAAGAGGTTTGGTTATCTTTAAATGTAGATATTTTGTCATTAAAATTTTAATTTGAGAAGTGTTATTTGAAATTATATATATTTTTAAAGAGTTTAATTTCTTAAGTATGAAATGAACCTTGCCTCACCAAGAGAATGTTAAAGAGGTTCTAAATTTTAGTCATGTCCTTTAGTTAATTAAAATTTTTTTTATTTTGGGACCCGGGGGTTTTAAGACAAGACATGGAGTGAGGTCTTAAAGGATGTTAGCTAGCTCAACCTAAGGATAAAATAGGCTATGTGTTAATAGAAAGAAAGATAGTCTTGGAATCATATAAAATACAAGTCCACTATAGATGTTTGGAGATAATAATTGCTACTAGTGATGGAGAGAAGAACCCTCCCCAGTGGAGTAGCTAGAAAAAAAAATGGTGTTTATTTTTTTAGATGTGGGACACCACGCAGATCTTATGGGGTACTTATTAAAATGATCAGGTATGACATTAAGGAAAGATGCAGTATCTCAAAAGATAGAAATCATCACCCTATAATGGACATAATCATAAGGACTCAAAGGCATGATGGGTCTTGAATGTACTAAAGATCTTTCTCCTACTTTACATGGAAAAGTAAAGTAGGGTTTATATTAAGCCAGGTTCATTAAGTTCCCTATGGAGGCTAGCCTCCATTATTAATTACATCTTAAGGGATGTGAATCCCTTATGAATACTCTATTAAAGTATCAAAGGATTAGTTGTATTGGAAAATCAAGTGGGAAAACCCAAGGAGAAGACTTATTATCAAGCCAAAACAAGTAGGGAATGCTCTTTATACTAGAAACTAGTGAGCATTTGAACCTATCCTATAATTTGGCTTTATAATTTTGAAATTAAAGAGAAGATCAATAGTGTTAAAGTTGACATTTCATTAGAAAGCTAGGACTTGTAATCCAACAACACAAGATTGTGGAGATGCCTAAGAGGTGAGGATTTATGCTTGTAGCTCAAAAGAAATAACCACCTCAGATCTTAAATCTATGGAGCTTTAGCATAATCCAAAGAGCGGCCTAAATCTAAGCAAAAATGGGCATATGGTTTAACTCCATAAGAGAGGATAAACCACTGGACTTACACTGAGTGGCCGACTAACACCTCTTGTGCTTTAAATCCATGAAGTGGTCATATGATTTGTAAGATTAGTTAGGCTATTATTTAATTAGAAAGAAACTAAAGTTCTTAAACCCACTCCCTAAGAGACTAGAGCATGAGTGGTATGAGCATATGACTTAGTCTAGTGCAAAATCTTTTCAAATTTTATTTATTTTGACACTTCATTTTGACATAGGCTTTTGGTTTGATGCCTACATGCATGATGAAATAAGGTTGTTATCAGTAAGAAAGGGTGTTTTCCAACAAGGGATGCCCTCACAAGTCAAGAATTCCACTATCATGCAAGGATGTAAATCCTCTATTTTCAAGAGAGAAATAATATGATGTGCATGTTGTTGTCCATTCAATATTCAGTTAAGGGGTTGCTAAATCTTTTAATTATCTTGATTTATGTCCTAGGCTTTATTTGAGGTTATGAATTGCTTAAAACTTTAGTTATGAGTCATAGTTGGGTAAAAAGGTTAATTTTTTTTTCTAAGAGCCTAATCACATTCTAGGCCACACATTCAAACATCAAACTTATAAGGAAACTAAGAAAAGCAAGCCATCCTAATTGTGCACTTTAAACACAACATCAAACCATTTTATAGCTAACATAAAGAATATAGGCCGGTGGTAGGTGTGCCATACAACATGAAAAGAAAAATGGGTAGCCGAGCTCTACCCTTATACAACGTGGTACATAAAAGAATAATTTGCAATTTACAAATGATAAATGATATGGGGGGTCTTCAAGTCTTCATGTCTTCATGTATCTTCCTCCTTTGATTTGGTTTGCTCCACTTCAAAGGCATCACATGGCCTCTAGGACAAAGCCTTCTAGCAATGCTCATCCTTATACCCTCATAGCACTAATCCTAATTCTTAATTTAAAATTACATTAAAATGAGAAAAGTAAATCTAACTACACTAAGATAGGTGTTAGCTAAACACATACAACCCAAGCAATTATATTTATAATTTGGACTTAGCACCTCATGGGTAACAAAACCCCACTTTAACTTGGATTATGCTTAGAGGCATAAGCAACACCAAGAGAGCATTGATATTTATTTTTAAGCAGCCCCTTAAACATAATCCCATATAGAAAACATGATTAGGCTAATCACGACCTACCATCCAGTCTATAAAACATGCACCCTAACATCTAGTCTAAAATAATACATCAAAAAATAAAGCATACATCACACCATGCACCATCTAACATAAGGCTAGAAGTGGTGACAATGTGTGTATTAGCATGTGGTACTACTAGGCTTTAGAGTTAAGATTTTCTAAGTGTAGAAAGATTCAACTTAAAGGGTGGTTTCACTTCAAGTGCTTTAATTGATTTGCAAGATTTGATTTATGTTTTCTTTTGTTTCATATGACTTACACCTGGCAACTAAGTGTTGTAAAGAGATGAAAAGAGGTTACCCTCTTTCATCCCTACCTTAAATCACTTTCTAAAGCATGTTATTTTTATTTCGTTCTCTTTAGTGAATAGGTTATTAAACATTTTAGATTAATACTAAGTTTAGGTTCTCTTTAAATAATTCTATTCAATGTGAAAGGCTTCTCAAGATTAATCTAATTGAAATACTATCACATGACACATGCTAAATCATTCATTTCCATCACATGTAACATGCATATGATTAAGTCTTAAGTATACCTACACATACAATATGTTTTAGCACACTTGAATGATGGATGTGAGTATGTACATTTGAAGCTTTATATTTCCCTCGATTGAACTAGTTTATCATATTAATTTAAGTGCTCTATCTAAATTCTTATAAAAAAATATATAAGGATGAAATTAAACAGGTACATGTCATTGTTATCTAGGGAAGTAAGGTAATCAAATGACCTCCTTGGGGCTAGCTAAAGCCTCATTCCTATGTCTGACTATATATTACCATTACATTCAAACCATATGTAAATTTACATGCATGAACATAAGAAAGAGAGCTCCAAATCACATAATCAATTAATTCAATCACTAGAACAATTGCAAATGCATGTATTTTATTAAAAGGAAGGATTACCAATCTCTAATTAAATACACACATGTATGTATAAAAGACATAAGCAAGTATGTGCCTTTGTTAAGAATGGAAGTGAGGTAGTCAAATGACCTCCTTAGGGCTAGCTAAAGCCTCGTATTCCTAGGATATCGAGACTATATACCACTTTTCTTAGATAGATACACATGTATTCATAATTTGGAGAATGAAAATCATGAAAAAAATGATATTTAATTTAATTGAATCATTTATGTATATGAATTAAAGCCTCATCCAAATTCTAGAATTGAAATATAAGAATGAAAGCAAATGGAGTATATGCCATTGTTAAACCAGGAAGTGAGGTAATCAAATGACTTCCTTGGGGCTAACTAAAGCTTCATATTCTGGATGTCCACTATATACCCATTAACATTCTTATATATAAAAAAAATGAATAAAAGGAAAGGAGCTTTCATACATTTAAGCTATAATCACATACATCTCCTATGTATTTATAACTAGCATTCATAGCATGTAACCATTCATTTCTAAGCTTTGGAAAATACATTTTGGATTTAATAGTGATAATAGCTACACATATTTTAAAATAAATCAACACATGCAAGCTTGACATAAAGGAAAACCATTTGATTTAATTAATTTTGAAAAGATGAATGTACGATTTTAAATGACATACATCATTTAACATGATTAGAAAGAAATGAATAATCATAAACATGTGATTTCAATCAATTAAATTAATTCCTAAGGACAATCAAATCATGTTAAGACAACCAATTTAAGCATTAATTAACCCTTGCTAAAGGAAATTTCTAAAATTGAGCAAAAATCATCACAAATAAAAGAACCCAAGGCTGACTATGGTTGTTGAAAATTACCTCACTGAAGAAGATTTTTGGTGGCGGTGATGATCCGAGCGCGCTCCTGAGGATAGAAGAAGCTTTGGAATGGGTTCTAGCTCTTACTTCACTTCAGTATAATGTATCCACCAATGGTCACTACTTCCTTGTCGGAATCCACTTGATTTTGATAGATTTTGCTCAAAACCAAGTGGGAATTATTGTTGGTTGGTTTGGGAGCTTTAGAAGACTGAAATGAGTGTGTGAGGTAGTTTTGCCTCTATTTTTTGTTTCCTTGCAATGGCCAAAAATGACCTCATTCATGGTGATTATTGGCTCCAAGTGGGTGTCCTTGGCTTGGGGTGGTTGGGATTCTCCCTAGGTGGCTTAATTTGGTTGTCCAAGGCATGGGAGGTGGCTACTATGAAGGACAAGTGGGTGTCCTAGCAAAGGGAAGTGGAGGTCCTTCATGCTAAGTCTTCCAATGGGGCAGGGGAGGTGATTTCCCCTCCCCATGAGTCATGGCTGACCCAACCACCTCTTGGATCAGGTTGGACAGTGTTCTTGGAGCCTAAGTGGACCTATGGATGAGTGCTAAGTGGCCAAGGAAGAGAAATGACTATTTACATAGGTGTTTTATCTTATGTGATACCCTAACCCAAGGGTAGAGTGGTCATTTAGCATTGAATTTGATTTAGGCTGATTTGAAATGAGTCAAAAGTGAGTTGGACCAAATTTTATGTCATTTGGAGTTCATTTGGTTATGTTTGGCTCAATTTTACCCATTTGGGTCAAATTAGATCAAAATGGGTTAGGTTGACCAATTGGTCAAATTGGGTCAAACCAAGGGTTAGGTCAAGTTCATATGACTATTTGGAGAGCATTGCATACTTTGGTTTGATTTAATTTGGATTTAATTTGGGTCAATTGACATAAAGGTTCAAATTAGATCAAACCAAATTAAATCCAAATTACGTCCAAGTTGACCCAAATTGATATAAAGGGTCAACTTGGGTCAAGAGGGCTAATTAGGCTAGGTTTGGCTCAATTGAAGGTCAGGTCATGTTTAAATGTTGATTTTGTGTTGATTTGAATCATTGGTTTCAATGGATTTGTAATTTGGCTAGTTTGGGTTCATAAAGCAAAGGGTTGACTTGGTCAATGGGCTAGTTGACTTGGTTTGACCTAATTTATATCAATTGATCATCCCAGGGTGATCAACAATCATGACATAAAGTTTGGATTAGCTTAATTCACTTTGATTTGGATTGAATTGGATTTTGGTTCATGTAGGTCAAATTGGCCACTTTGGGTCCAGTGAACCAATTTGATTTAGTTGGCTTGATTTTAGGTTGAGTTTGATTTAGTTGAGTTTATATATGAATTTGATATTGATATATAAATTCAATTGTAAATTGGTTTGATTCAAATGAGTTTTGGTTCATTTGAATATTTCAAGTCAAATGGGTTGGGTTTGACTTTTTTGATTTTTTAGATGATTGTAGGTTTCATTTATATTTGGATAGATGATTGAAGGAATGATTGATTCAAAAGAAAATCTATTGATTTTGGCTTGATTTAGATGGGTTTTGGCCAAGTTGAAGGAAATGTCTTAAAGGGTTTAAATTGGGTTTTGATTTGATTTTGGATTTTATTTTGGCTATTTGAATTTATATTTCATTTATATTTGAGAAGATAATGGTACAATTGATTTATAAAAAAATCAATTGAGTTTGGATTGAATTGGATGGAAATTTGGCTAAGTTCTTTAAGGTTGATTAAAGGGCTAGAGAAGGTTTTCAAGTTTGGATTTGATCTTGGGTTTCAATCATTTGGAATTGAGTTTGGACTTAGATTTGGATTTGAAATTGAGTTTGAGGTGTTGCTGGAAATTTGGATTTGAATTGAATTTAAGAATGTGTACATGGATTGGGTTTGGGCTATAGGGTAAGTGATTTTCCTAAGTCATGGCCTAATCCATGATTAACACTTCAAAGTCTCACGCTTAGGTCAAGTGTTCACCTAATCTATAGAGTGTCTCATGACTAAAGAAACCTTAGTGTCTAGAAGGTTCCTAGGTCTAAGAAGAGGAGGTTGAGAACTCACCCAAAAGTGAGGTCAATAGTCTACTTGGTTGATGAAATAAAGAAGAAAGAAGAATCTGATTTGTTCTCGCTAAAAAAATAAAAAAAACTAAAAAACCCTAAACCTAAACCTAAACCCTAAACCCTAAACCTAAAACCCAAAACCCTAAACCTAAAACCCAAAACCCTAAACCCTAAACCCTAAAACCCTAAAACCTAAACCTAAACCCTAAAACCTAAACCCTAAACCCTAAACCTAAACCATAAACCCCAAACCCTAAACCCTAAACCTAAAATAAAATAAACCTAAAATAAAAAAAAATAAAATAAACTAAACTAAAAGAATAAAACCTAAACCTAAACCCACCAGCTGAGCCCTTAACCTCATGCTGATTCCCCTTTTCCCTCTCATTTTGGCTTTCTAGCCACTGATGGTTGTTTGGCATGATTCTCATTGGATTCCTTTTGGAATCAATGGCTCTGCCACTTTTGTTTTACTTGGAGTGACAGTTGCTTGGCATCTTCCTCGATGATTTTGTTGGGGGAATTGACAGATCCATTGGACCTAACTAAAGCATCAACTACCTTGGCTTCAGTTGCATCAAAATCATTTAAAGATGTCCTCACTGGTAAGGATAGTTGTTCAGGAGAGTCTCTGTAACTTATTTTGACTTTTTTGTCCATGTTTGCAGTTATGTGCTCTGATCTGATTGTGGAAAAGCTTGTTAAGCCATTAGAATTCACTTTGGTTGGAAAGTTTACTCATCATAGACCAAATTTTGAAAACTTTTGCTCTTTCTTTTATGGTATGAAACTTTTGGGTGCTTTTATGATTGGTTAATTAATCCACACCACATTTTGATTCAGTTAACGAATGATTTGGATTACTCTCATGTTTTTTCTCATCATTCTTATTTTGTTTTCAATTGCCAACAAGGTTACTGAAATGGACTCCACTATTTGATATTAGGGAAGAATCCTCAATCATTTCAGTTTGGATTTCTCTCCCCAATATGCAAATTCATTTCATTAATCATCAATTCTTTTTTTACTGTGGGTGCTTTATTTGGTCGGCCGTTGTAAATTGATCAGGCAACAACTATGAAATCTCAACCTTATGTGGCTAGAATCCTTGTAGAATTAGACATTACCAAGAAACACCCCAAAGAAATTTGGTTGGGATCTAAAAATTATGGTTATATGCATAAAGTTGATTTTCAAAATTTCTCTCTTTTGTTTTCAATGTAAAATCCATGAGCATAATAATTTTGAATGTTTCATTATGCATCCTCACCTTAAAAAAGAAAATTCCTATTAAGGAAACTATTGTTCCTAACCCTAGGCAACTAAATATATATCAAGTTAATTAAAAAAAAAGGATTCATTGAATGTTCCTAATAAGGTTGTTTTACCTCTTATTTCTATTCAATTGAAGGTTTCTAATGTGAAAAATAATAATATCTCTAAACTTTTGGATGATGATTCTTTTCTCTAAGTTGATCCATCCTTACCAATTTTATTGATGAAAATGAAGCTTTAATTGAAAATATTAATGAGGATATCAATGTTATGCATCATTTGAATTCAATGGATAATATGGATTTGGTTTCTCAAGTTTGAAAAACTTGACTATACTTTAGTTCAGAATGATTTAAATTCTCAAACATATTTGGTTTTGTCTAATAATGACTATTGAAGAAGAAGGTTGGATGTTCACACTTGCCTTCTTAATAAATCTTTTGCCCCTCGCTATACTGATACTCATTTAACTTTAATAAATTCTAATGGCTTGGAAGAAGGAGAACTCACTTCTATAGAGACTTCCCCAAATCTATGACTAATGTTGCTAAATCCTTCTGGATGATGATTCTATGGGAAAAGGAAATGGTTCCCAAACTTATCATGCTAAAAAAAATTTAAAAAACATCCCTCCCAAATGGTACAATAACACTAGATCTACGGCCCTCTCCTCTCTTAATTAACCTTTTCTTAACACCTTTTTTACTTCCTTATGTTTTATTTTACTTGTTTGAATGTTAGAGGGATCGATACCCTCTATTTGTAATATTAGAAACCTTTATTCATTCATATATTCTTTACTTATTATTTTGGAGCCTCTTATTCATGCAAACAAAATTAACCATATTGCTAGAATGATCGTTTCAAATTTTTTTCTCTAATGTTAGTAATAAAATTTGGTGTTTTGGAATAATTTTGTGGAGGTTTCTATTCTTGATGATTTTCAACAAGTTGTCAATGCTAAAATATCTTATGGTGACTATTGTGTTTTGGGCTCTTTTGTCTATTCATCTTGTAATAGATCTGGTAGAAATCTTCTTTGGGAAAGTTTGAGGAATTTTGCTACCTCTGTCAATAAACCTTGGTTTGTTGGTGGGGATTTCAACACTATTTTATTCTCTTCTGAATGAAGAGGTGGTTGCTCTCCTAATATTCATTCCATGGAAGAATTTTCCAATATGATCCTTGATTGCAATTTGATTGATATTGGCTTTAAGGGTTCAAATTTTACTTGGCAAAACTCTAGAATTTGGCAAAGGTTGGACCATATTCTTTTTAATACTCAATGGATTACTCAATGGCCTATTACTGTCGATCATTTAAGCGTAACCTTATCGATCATGCACCTTTTTGGTTTCTATTAAAGATAACTCTAATAGATTAAAAAATTTCTTTCATTTTAGATTTCAGAACATGTGGATTCAGCATATTGATTTCTTTAATATTGTGGCTAATAATTGGAAAGCTCCTTACATCCTAACAATTTGATTATGGGGATGAATAGATTTTGGTTTAAGCTTAAAAGACTTAAACAAAATCTAGGTGGAACAAGCATTATTTTAAAACCTTTTGCTAATATCAAAGAAATGGAAAAATTGGTTTATGATCTTGAAGTCTCGTATGTCGGTCCTACTAAGATTAAGGACTTGATGAGTAAAAGATAAACTTGTTAATTTTAATATATGAGATATTGCCACCAAAACCTACTAGCAAACATATGGATGGTGACAAAAAAATACTAGATATTTCCATGCTTTAGTTAATAAAAAAGAGATCTTTAAATAATATTCAAAAAAATTAATGATGACAATGGAGAATGGATTATGGAGAATAATGAAGGATTTGACCATTAATTACTTTAGAAATATGCTTAATAAGAGTTGCTCTTATGATGCTAATTCTAAATCACACTTGATTCCTTCTTTTATAAAAAATAATGACAATGAGTTGCTTACTATTGTACATAATGAAGAGTAAATTTTTAAAGTTCTTAATAGCATGAACATAGATTCTATTATTGGTCTGAGGGTTTCACTACCCAATTTTTCAAAAAATGCTAGTTTATTATTAAAAATGATTTGGTTGAGGCTGTGGTTGATTTTTTAATGGTAATCCTTTTCCTAGATATTTTTCTAGCACTTCTATTATTCTCATACCTAAGAAAGATAATCTAGACTATTGGAGTGATTTTAGAACTATTAGTCTTTGCACCTTTTTCAATAACCTTATTTTCAAAATTCTAACCAGGCTTAGTCCTTTACTTCATAGGATTATCTCTCTAAGCCAAACTGATTTTGTTAGAGGTAGATCTATTTTTGATAATATTCTGCTTGCTCAAGAATTAATTCATGATTTAGATGCTAAGACTAGAGGTGGCAACATTATATTCAAATTAGAATTTACCAAAGCTTTTGATAATATCTCTTGGGATTTCCTTATCCATATTCTAAATTTATTTGGGTTTTCTGATAAATTTACCTTTCTTATTAAAAATTGTATTAATAATGCCTTGTTTTCTATTTTGCTTAATGGGGGAAGCCTTAGGCTTCTTTCCTTCTTCCCATGGCCTAAGACAAGGGGATCCTCTATCTTCTGCCTTATTTATTATTTTTGTTGAGTACTTATCTAGGAGCATCAATGATCTATTCTTAAACAATCCTAGTATGTATTACAGAACTCTTAGTGGTCTTCCTATTTCTCATTTAAGTTTTGCAGATGATTTCATTATTTTCTGCAATGCTTCTATTCATCATATCAAGAATCTCAAGATTTTTTTAAATAAATTTGGTAGAGAAAGTGGTCTATCTATCAATGATAACAAAAGCTATTTTATTACTTCTTCAAGCATCTCCAATAATGAAATTAATCAAATCTTACATATCATATCACTAACTTTAAACATCAACACCTTCCTCTTAAGTACTTTGGTGCACCTCTTTTAAAGCTCAAATGATCCCATCTTTTGATGAGTTAATTCAATAAATTTTAAATAAAATTTATGTTTGAGAATATCATTTACTTTCCTTTGGTGGCTCACTATTCTTAAAAGCACTCTCAATTCAATGCATCTTTATTTGATTCAAATTATTATCCCCACTAATGCTACTCTTATCAATTGATCTCTTTAATAAATATTTTTGGGGATCCAATAATTCTATTAAAAGAATGCATTGGACTTCCTGGCATAAATTGTGGTCCCTTGGGTGAAGATGGTCTCAGTTGCAAACTGATTCGTGAAGCTATTACTGCTTTCTCTCATAAGCTCTGGTGAAATTTTAGAAAGAATGATAGCCTTTGGGCTAATTTTATGATGAGAAAATATTTCCAAGGTAAACACCCTCTTATCTGTGCTTATAAAGTTGGTGACTCTCCAGTTTGGAAAAGGCTTTACTCCATTAAATGGGTTGTTGAACCCTTAATATCTTGGGGTATTCATTCGGGTTCTTCTTTCATTTGGCAAGACAATTGGATTGGCAATGGCCTTATTGACTCCCTTTTATCTACCAACTCTACTGCAGCTATCAAAGTAAACTCTTTCTGGCATAATAACACTTGGAATGAAAACAAACTTGAGAATTATATCCATATTTCTTTAGATAACTTTAGAAATATCCTTATTTTCTCTAACAAACTGGCCAAATTCTCTTTAAGCTTTCTTACAATGATGATTTTGTTCTTAAAGAGGTTTGGAATTTTATTAGAGATAAGCAAAACTCCTCTAATGTTTTCAATAAACTTTGGAACAATATCATTCCCATTTCTTATTTGGTTTTAGCTTGGAGGATTTTGAATAACTTTGTTCTGTGGACTCTTTGCTCTAGAATAAAGGGTTTTATTTGCCTATGCTATTATTGCTTCCATATTGAAAATGTTATTCATTTTGTCAATGGTGCTATTACTTCTAAATTATGGTTATGGTATGATAATTTATTTAATACCAACTTCTTTCATGGCTCTCTTTCCATATATCAACTTCTTGAAGTCTGTTTCAAAAAAAACTATGAAAGGTCATATCAAAGTTCTAGTTCCTATTACCCTTATCTAGTTCATCTGGATGTACAAAAATGATGTTAAATATCATGGTATTCCTATGATCCATAAAATGATCTTAGCTATAACCAAAGAAAAAATTCATGCTTTGTTTAATGCTAATCTTATTAGGAACATTCATTTTAGTGGCTATAAATTTATGGATAAAAAATTGGGTATCATTTAGGATTATCCATTGGATCAAACCCAAAGAAAATTTGATTAAAGTGAATACTGATGAGTCTGTTGCTTCCAATAAATATGGCTATGGTGGTACTCTTAGGTATTCTAAAGGTACTATCATTTGTTCTTTTGCCTATCCTCTCAAAGCCCATTCTATTATTTATGCTGAGCTTATGGCTATCAATAAAGCTATTGAAATTTGTTTGAATAAAGGTTTCCTCAACTTCTAGATTGAAGTTGATGCACTCTTGCTTCTTGACATGCTAAACAATAATTGAATAGGAAATGTTGATTTATTTTATCTTCTCAATCATACTAAAATCTTCTTTCTCAAGTTTTTATAAAATTTCCCATATCCTTCATGAAGGTAATGCTTTGTGATTTCTTGGCTACTTTAGGTGCCAACTTGATTTCACTTTATTTGACAATCAAAATTTGCCTAAACTTTTAAGGGGTTTGGTCAATCTGGATAACACTTGGATTACCTTATCTTGATTATAATTTTCTTGGCTTGGTTTTTTGGTTTTATGAGCCATTGCTTTTGGTTCCCCTTTGTTAAACCCTCTTTAGGTTGTGGCCATTTGCTTATTTTCACTCTTGGGGCTGTGCTAGGATTTGTTTTTGAGCTCTTGCTTCTGGGTTGGCCTGGTCGTTGCTACCTGGTTGTTCCTATCTTGCTTGGTTATTTTTTTTGACCTTCATCTGGGTGGTGGCTTTGCCTATTATTTTTTGTATGGGGTTTGCCATATCCCTGGGCTGGTTGCTTCCTTAACTGAGTTGAATTTTCTGTTGCTATGGTGGTTGGCTGGGTGGGCTGGCTATGTTGGTTGGTTGGTTGTTGGTGTATTTGGTGTTATTTGGTTTATCGCTTTTGTGGCGGTCGGAGGGTTGGTGGCCTAATTTTGGATTGGATTTCATAAGGTGGAGGTTATTTATTGTTATTTCTTCTTTTGTGGATTGGGTTTTGGTGGTCAATTTTGGGTTTGGGTTTGTTTCTTTTGGTTGTGGTTTCAACCTCTTATAATGGTCTTCCTCTCTTGGCTATAGTTGCTTTGTTTTTGTTGTTATTTTGGGTTGGATGGTTGATGGCTATTTAGTGGCTATTGTTTTTCTTTGGGATCTGGTGACTTGGTTTGGTGTATTGGTGCCTAACTTGGCTGTGGTTATGATGCTTGCACTCATTGATATTTCTCTTCCTTTTTGTAGTTGGCTTTGGTGGTGTTCCAGTTGTATTATTGTTGCTCCTAATGGATGGCTTTTAGTCTGCCTTAATGGTCTTTTCTCCATTTTTTTTGGCTGGCTATTCACCTCACCTGGATTAGAATTTTTGTTGCTTTGGTTGGGTTTGGTGGATGCTGATATTTACTTCTACCATTTTCCTAGTTGTCTTGGGTTGTTTTTGCATGATGGATGTTGTTGGTCTTTTCATTGATTTGGATTTTTTGCTGTTGTGGTGGTTGGCTGGCAGGCTATGTTGGTTGGCTGGGTTGGCTGGTTGGGTTGGTTGGATGGGTGGCTATTTTGGCCTTTCTTTCCTCCTCTATTGGTGTCATCCTGGTTGGCCTGCTCTTGCTATGGTTCCCTTCTCTTGGCTGCTACTTCTTCCCTTTTTCTGGTTTGGGTGAGCCTTTGCCTTTCTGTTGCTTGTGGAAGACATGAACTCTTTTTTTTTTTTTTGGTCTTGGTTTTTTCAAGTGAAAGTTTAAGTACCCAACATCGATTGTTAGTTTTAGATTTTAAGATGAAATATTGGAAGAGGAAAAATAAATCAAATTATTGTCCTAGGATTAGATGGGGATACTTAAAGAACACAAATAAAAATATTTTTAAGAGCAAACTACAAGAGCTTAGAATTTGGGATGTTCATAAAGAAGCTAATGTTATGTGGGAAAAAGTAGCAAGTGAAATTAAATTAAAGTTGCTAAAAATGTGCTTGGAGAATCAAAAGGAAAAGCTTCTTTTAATAAAAATAGTTGGTGGTGGAGTCAGAGTGTGCAAGAAAAGATAAGAAATAAGAAGCATTGTTATAAAACTTGGTTTAGATGTAAAAACTTGGAGAATTGGGAAAGATATAAAGTGGCTTATAGAGATTCTAAGAAAGCAATATATGATGCAAAAAATTTAACTTTTAGTGATTTATACAATATATTAGATACCAAAGAAGGTGAAAGATGTTTGTATAAGTTAGCCAATCAAAGAGACAGGATAAGTAAAGACCTAGTTCAAGTGCGGTGTATTATGGATGAAGATAATAAAGTGCTTTTCTTAGAAAAGGATATTGAAAATAGGTGGATGAGATATTTTGATAAACTTTTCAATGAAGGATCTGAATGTATGATTGATTTTAGCAACCTTAATACCCTAAACAAAAATAGAGAATTTTATTTTTATCTTCGTATTAGTAAATCTGAAGTTAGAGAAGCTTTAAAGAAAATGAAATGTTGAAAAGTAGTAGGACCTGATGATATTCCAATAGAAGTGTGGAAATGTTTAGGAGATCAATGAATTTCTTGGCTTACAAATCTTTTAATGTTATTTTAAAGACTAAAAAGATGTTAGATGAGTGGAGAAAGAGTTTGTTGGTTCCTATATTTAAGAATAAAGGTGATGCACAAGAGTGTGCAAATTATAGAAGGAATTAAGTTAATGTGTCATACATTAAAATTATGGGAGAGAGTAATTGAGCATAGGTTAAGATGTGATACAAAAGTTTCTCACAATCAGTTTGGTTTCATGCTAGGTAGATCTACTATGGATGCTATATATTTGTTAAGAGGTTTGATGGAGAAGTATAGAGAAAGTAAGGAGGATTTACATATGATATTTATTGATTTAGAGAAAGCTTATGACAAAGTTTCAAGAGATGTTCTTTAGAGAGTTCTAGAACATAAAGGAGTTAATATTGGTTATATTCAAGTCATTAAGGATTTGTATACTAGAGTTGTTACTTGTGTCCAAACACAAGGAGGATTGACAAAATATTTTCCCATTTCAATTGGATTACAACAAGGATCAGCTTTAAGTCCTTATCTTTTTTGCTTTAGTTATGGATGTTCTTACTATGCATTTAAAGGAAGATGTACCTTGGTTTATGCTTTTTGCTGATGGAATTCTTCTTGTTGATAAGACTAGAGAGGGAGTACAAGAGAAACTTGAATTATGTAGGTCAATATTAGAGTCTAAAGGTTTTCGTTTAAGTAGATCTAAAATTGAATATATGGAGTTTCATTTTAATTATAGAAGTTCTAATGGTAGTGTTGTGACATTTGGTGAACAAGTTATTAATAAGAGTGAATGATTCAGATATTTAGGCTCTATTGTTCAAAATGATGGTGAAATAGATGGAGATGTTATTAGTAGAATTCAAGTTGGATGGTTGAAGTGGAGGAATGCATCGCCGTTGTGTGATAGAAAAGTTCCAGTTAAACTTAAGGAAAATTTTATAAGATGGTGGTAAGACACAATGACTTATGGTGCAGAATGTTGGCCAATAAAAGTGAAGCATAAGACTAAGTTAAGTGTTACAGAGATGAGGATGCTCAGGTGGATGAGTGGCTTTACTCTTAGAGATAAAATACTAAATGAGTATGTTCGGGAAAAAGTTGGAGTAGCTCCGATGGTAGATAAGATTAGAGAGAGTCTCCTTAGATGGTTTGGCCACAAAAAGCATCAGCCATCCGATGACCCGGTTAGGAGAGTAGATGCATTAGATTTGCCTTATGTTAAGAAAGGTAGAGGTAGACCTAAAAAGACTTGGTTAAGATGTATAAAAAATGACCTTAGTATACTTGAATTAAATGAGAATTTGACACATAATAAGACACAATGGAGACGAAGGATTCATGTAGCTAAGCCCTCTTAGTGGGATAAAGGCTTGTTGTTGTTGTTGTGGTCTTGGTTTTTTCTGGTTTATGTTGTTAAGGTCATGATGCTTGCTTCTTTTGATGTTGTTATTCCTCTTTGGTGGTGGCTTTGGTGGTGTTCTTGCTACTATCCACTAATGGTTGGTTGATTTTACCTTATTGGGCTTATTTGTTTTGGTAGCTTTGTGGTTGGCTATTATACTTGCTTGAAGGAGGTTGCGACCTTGCAAGATGATGGACTTGGGATGATGGGCTACAAGAGGTATCGCAATGATGGCCTTGATGTTTCCCTCTAAATCACTAAATAAAAATAAAATAAAATAAAACCTAAACTAAAACCTACACCTAAACATAAACCTAAACCTAAACCTGAACTTAAAAAGAGAAAAAAAACTAAACTAAAATAAAATAAATAAAACCTAAACCCAAACTAAAAATAAAAAACCTAAATAAAATAAAAACTAAACCTAAAATAAAAATAAAATAAACCACAAATAAAATAAAATAAAAACTAAATAAAAACCTAAACCTAAAAAATAAACCTAAAAATAAAATAAAAAAAAAATAAAACTAAACTAAAAAAAAATAAAACCTAAACCTAAAATAAAATAATATAAACCTAAACTATAAAATAAACTAAATAAAATAAAAACCTAAACCTAAACCTAAAATAAACTAAACCTAAATACTAAATAGACTAAACCAAATAAAATAAAATAATAAATAATAAAATAAACCTAAACTATAAAATAAACCTAAAATAAAAAAAATAAAACCTAAAAAATAAAATAAACTAAACCTAAAATAAAATAAAAAAAAAATAAAAAATAATAACCTAGAAAAAAAAATAAATAAAAATAAAAAAAAAACTAAATAAATAAACCAAAATAAATAAACTAAAAAAAATAAAATATAAATAAAATAAAAAATATAAAATAAAATAAAATAAATAAATAAACTAAAATAAACGTGGGTTTTAATTTAAAAAAGATAAAACATTAAAATTTGAAAAAACCTAACTACACACCTGAACAACTAAACCTTTCTAAACATTAAACCCTAAACTAAACCCACAAATCATAAAGCCTAAATCATAAACCTTAAAACAAAACCTAAACCTAAACTAAATAAACCTAAAAATCCTAAAATAAAAATAAATAAATAAACCTCTAAAACCCAAACCCTAAACCTAAAAAATAAATAAAACCTAAACCTAACCTAAAAATGAAAAATAGAAAATAAACTAAAATACAACAAATAAAAACCTAAACTAAACTAAAAAAATAAAAAAGCCTAAGAATAAAAAATCTAAATAAAATAAAACTAAATGTAAAATAAAAAGAAAATAAACCTAAAATAAAATAAAATAAAAACTAATTATAAACCTAAACCTAAGAAATAAACCAAAAAATAAATTTAAAAAAACCTAAACCTTAAACTAAAAAAAAGAACCTAAACCTAAAATAAAAATAAAATAAACAAAATAAAATAAACGTAAACCTAAACTAAAATAAACTAAACGAATACAAATAAAACCTAAACCTAAAACCTAAACCCTAATCTAAATAAAATAAAATAAACTCAAAATAAACCTAAAACTAAACTAAAAAATAAACCTAAAAATTAACCTAAAATAAAAACCTAAAACCTAAACTTAAAAAATAAAATAAAAACCTAAACTTAAACCTAAAAATAAAAAATAAAACCTAAACATAAAAAATAAAATAAAATTAAAGTAAACTAAGAAATAAACATAAACCTAAACCTAAACCTATAAAATAAACAAAAGTAAAAAACTAAAACGAAAATATAAAACCTAAAATAAATAAACTAAAGTAAATAAAAATAAAAAATAACCCTAAATAAAAATAAAAAATAAAAAATAAACTAAAATAAATAAATAAAAATTAAATAAACCTAAACCTATCGATTTACTTAATTAAAAAAACCCTAAACCCTAATCCCTAAAACTAACCCAAAACCCTAAACACTAAACATACAACCATAAACCTACAACCCTAAACCAAAAACCCTAAACTAACCCTAAACCCTAAACCCTAAACCCTAAACCCTAAACCTAAACCCTAAAAAACCCTAAACCCTAAAGCTTAAACCCTAAACCCTAAACTAATCCTAAACCCTAAGCTAACCCTAAATCATAAACCCTAAACCATCAAAACCCTAAACCCTAAAACCTAAGCACTAAACCTTAAACCCTAAACCCTAAAACCTAACCCTAAACCCTAAACCCTAAAACCCTAAACCCTAAAACCCTAAACCCTAATCTTAAACCCTAAAACCCTAAAGGCATAAAACTTGAAACTTTAAACATTAAATCCTAAAGCCTAAAGCCTAAACCCAAACCCTAAACTTAAACCTAAAGTAACTAAATAAATTAAAAAATAAAACTAAACACTAAAACTGAATAAACATAAACCCTAAGAATGGGTAGAACCTTGATGGCAAGAACATCATTGTCAACCAGCTCCCTAGATCTAAGTGGGAGGTAAAGGCATGCATATTGTAGTGGTGGTGAGGGATTTGTGGTGCTGGTGGATTTGGATGGGAGTGGTGGTTATGGAGGAGGAGGACGTGGTTAGAGTGGTGGTGGCGAGGGAGAGATTAGGGTAGGTGGATCCCGCCACTGAGAGGCATGGTGTTCTGATGGGAATTGAGAAATTGAAGAACGACTGATCTGATCTACTACTTATGGAACTGTCTTTACAGTAGAGATGGTTCTAGTTATCTAGGGTTTTTGATTTGCTCTATGCGAGCTCATTTTTATCTCTGCTGCTTTGAGTTTTATAAAACTTGGTGTGTTACTTGGTTGATGAAATCGAAAATGTTGAATCTAATTTGTTCTCGTTAAAGAAAACCAAAACCCTAAACCCTAGACTACAACCTCAACCCTAAACTAAAACTTAAACCCTAAACCCTAAATCCTAAAAACTCAAAACCCTAAACCTTAAACCATAAACCCTAAACCCTAAACCCTAAGCCTTAAAACTGTAAACCCTAACCCTAAAACCTACAACCCTAAACCATAAATCCTAAACTCGAAACCCTAAACCCCAAACCCTAAAACCCTAAACCCTAAACCCTAAAACCTAAAAACCTAAACCTAAGTTAAACCTAATAATAAATAAATATATAAAAAACCTAAACTAATAAAATAAAATAAATAAAATAAAACCTAAATAAAAAAATAAAAAATAAAAACTAAAAATAAATAAATAAAAATAAAACTAAACTAAATAAAATTAAAAATAAAATAAACTATAAACTAATTTTTTTTTAAATCCCAAAACCTTAACTCTAAACCCTAAAACTAACCCTAAACCTTAAACCCTAAACTAACCCTAAACCTAAACCCTAAACCCTAAATCCTAACCCTAACCCTAAACCCTAAATCCTAAACCCTAAAACTCTAAACCTTAAACCCTAAACCCTAAAGCTTAAATCATAAAAATGTTAAACCCAAAACCATAAACCCTAAACCCTAAATCCTAAACCCTAAACCCTAATCCCTAAACCATAAAAACCCTAAATGCTAAATCCTAAACACTAAAGCCTAAACCCTAAACCCTAACACTAAATGCTAAACCCTAAAACCCTAAACCCTAAACCCTAAACCCTAAACCTAAACTAAAATGCTAAAAACCTAAAAACTTAAACTAAAACTAAATAAAACATAAAAATAAACTAAATAAAAAACCTAAACCTAAATAAAATAAAATAATAAATTAAAATAAAAACCTAACCTAAAACCTAAACCTAAACTTAAATATAAAATTAAAATAAAATAATAAAAATAAACTAAAATAAAATAAATAAAAACCTAAACTAAAATAAAAAATAAAATAAACCTAAAAAAATATCTAAATAAAATAAAACTAAACGAAATAAAAAATAAAATAAACCTAAAATAAAATAAAATAAAACTAAATAAAAACTTAAACCTAAAATAAATCTTAAAATAAAACTTAAATTTAAAAAAATTAAACCTAAACCTAAACTAAAAAAACTAAACCTAAAATAAAAATAAAATAAACAAAGTAAAATAAACCTAAACCTAAACTAAAATAGATAAAACCTAAACCTAATCCTAAAATAAAATAAACCTTAACCTAACCTAAACTTAAAAAAAAACTAAAATTAAACCTAAACCTAAACTAAAAATAAAATGTAAAAATAAACCTAAAACCTAAAACCTAAACTAAAAAAAATTTAAATAAAACCTAAACTAGTACTAAATATAATAAATGAAACCTAAACCTAAAAAAATAAAATAAAAATAAAACTCAACTAAAAAATAAACCTAAACCCAAACCTAAAAACTAAACTAAAATTACAAACCTAAACTAAAATGAATAAAATTAAAATAAAAAATAAACTAAATAAATAAAATAAAATAAACTAAAATAAATAATAAATAAACTAAATAAACTAAATAAAGCTAAACCTACCAATTTACTTAAATTAAAAAAACCATAAACCTTAAATCCTAAACCCTAAACCCTAAAACCTCAAAACCCTAAACCCTAAAGCCTAAACACTAAACCCTAAACCTTAACCCTAAACCCTAAACCCTAAAACCCTAAACCCTAAAACTCTAAACCCTAAACCCTAAACCCTAAACCCTATACCCTAAAATCCTAAAATCCTAAACCTAAATTAAATAAAACTTAATAATAAAATAAATAAATAAATATAAACCTAAATAAAATAAAAAATAAAATAACATAAAAACCTAAAATAAAACATAAATGTAATCCTAAAAATAAAATAAAATAAAAAGTAAAAATAAACTAAAATAAAATAATCAAATAACTAAACTAAACTAAAAGACAAAATAAACCTAAGAATAAAAAACCTAAATGAATTAAAACTAAACATAAAATAAGAATAAAATAAACCTAAAATAAAAACTAAATAAAAACTTAAACCTAAAAAATAATCCTACAAATAAATAAAAAATAAAACCTAACCCCAAAACTATAAAACACCTAAACCTAAAATAAAAACAAAATAAACAAAATAAAATAAGCCTAAACCTAAACTAAAATAAACCAAACTAAAATAAATAAAACCTAAACCTAAACCTAAAATAAACTAAACCTAAACCTAAACATAAACTAAATAAAATATAATAAACTAAAAATAAATCTAAACTTAAACTAAAAAAATAAAACCTAAAAATAAACCTAAAATAAAAACATAAAACCTAAACCTAAAAAAATAAAATAAAAAGCTAAACCTAAACCTAAAAAAAAAACCTAAACCTAAACAATAAAATAAAAATAAAACTTAAGTAAAAAATAAACCTAAACCTAAAAAATAAACTAAAATAAAAAACCTAAATTGAAATAAATAAACCAAAAATAAATAAACTAAACTAAATAAAAATAAAAAAATAAACCTAAATAAGAATAAAAAAATTCAAATTAATAAAAAAATAAACTACATAAACCTAAACCCTAAACCATAAAATTAACCACTAAGCCTAAACCATAAACCCTAAACCTACAACCCAAAACCCTAATCCCTAAACCCTAAAAAACCTTAAACCCTAAACTCATCCTAAACCCTAACTAGTCATAAACCCTAAATCCTAAACTCTAAACCCGAAAAGCTTGAACCTTAAAATCAAAAACCTAAACCCTAAACCCTAAACCCTAGAACCTACAACCCTAGACCCTAAACCCTAAACCCCAAACCTTAAACTCTAAACCCTAAACCCTAAACCCTAAAAACCTAAAAACCTAAACAAAAACTAAATAAAACATAAAAATATAATAAATAAATAAACTTAAACCTAAATAATATAAAATAATAAAATGAATTGAAAACCTAAACTAAAACCAAAAAATAAAGTAAAATGTACTAAAATAAAATTAAAAAAAGCTTAAATTAAACTAAAACATAAAATAAACTTATGAATAAAAAAACATAAATAAAAACTAAACTAAACATAAAAAATAAGCCTAAAATAAGATAAAATAAAAACTAAATAAAAACCTAAACCTGAAAAATAAACCTTAAAATAAAAAATAAAACCTAAACCCTAAACTAAAAAACCTAAACCTAAAATAAAAATAAAATAAACAAAATAAAACAAAACTAAACCTAAATTAAAATAAACTAACTAAAATAAATAAAACCTAAACCTAATCCTAAAATAAACTAAATATAAATCTAAACCTAAATTAAATAAAATAAAATAAACTAAAAATAAACCTAAACTTGAACTAAAAAATAAAACCTAAAAATAATCCTAAAATAAAAACCAAAAACCTAAACCTAAATAAATAAAATAAAAACCTAAACGTTGACCTAAAAATAAAAAATAAAATAAAACCTAAACCTAAAAAATAAAATAAAAATAAACTTGTACTAAAAATAAACATAAACTAAACCTAAACCTAAAAAATAGACTATAATAAAAACCATAAACTAAACTAAATAAACTTAAAATAAATAAACTAAATTAAATCAAAATAAAAGAACAAACCTAAATAAAAATTAAAAGAAAAGAAACTAAAATAAATTAAAAAAAAAACTAAATAAACCTAAACCAACAGGTTTACTTAATTTAAACAAAACGATAAACCCTAATTGCAAAACCCTAAACCCTAAACCTATAACCTTGAACCTGAAACCCGAAACCCTAAAAAACCATAAACCCTAAACCTTAATCCCTAAACCCTAACCCTAAACCCTAATCCTAAACCTTAAACCTTAAAACCTAATAAACCTAAACCTACACCTAAACCCTAAGAATGGGCAGAACCTTGATGAAAAGAACATTATCGTCAACCAGGCTCAGTCTAGATCTGGTGGTGCAGGAGATGGTGGAGGTGGCGGTTGTGATAGTTGTGGTCGGAGATCTAGAGGTGCTGGTGGGTATGGAGGTGGTGGTAAGAGAAGGGGTGGTTATGGAGGCGGGAGGAGTGACAGAGGTTACAGTCATGGTGGTGGCGGAGGGAGAGATTAGAGATATGATGGTGGATCCCACTACTCGAGAGGTGGGGGTGGTTCTGATGGGAACTAGAGAAACTGAAGAATGGCTGATCCTATCTTCTGCTTATGGAGTTGTGTCTTTATAAGAGACAGCCCATTAATATATGGTTTTGATTTACGTCTTATTTTTTTATCTATGTTGTCGCTTGTGTCTTAGAAAACTTGGTGTGTTACTTGGTTGATGAAATTGAAAAGAAGAAATGTTAAATCTAAATTTGTTCTTTGTTAAAAAAAAACCAAAAACCTTAAAACCTAAACTAAAACTTGAACCCTAAACCAAAAACCTATACCCTAAACCCTAAAAACCCTCCTAAACCCTAAACCTTAAAACTTTAAACCTTAAACCCTAGAACCTAAACCCTAAGACCTAAACCCTAAGCTCTAAACCCTAAATCCCAAACCCTAAACCCTAAACCCTAAACCTTAAACTAACCCTAAACCCTAAACCCTAAAAAGTTAAAAAGCTAAACCTAAATTAAATAAAACTTAAAAATAAAATAAATATAAAAACTTAACAAAAATAAAATAAAATAAAAACATAAACTAAAACTAATCCTAAACTTAAACCTAAACATAAAACTAAAAGAAAAATAAAATAAAAAATAAAAACTAAACTAAAATTTAATAAATAAAAACCTAAACTAAACTAAAAAGTAAAAAACTTAAATAAAATAATAAATAAACCTAAAATAAAAAATAAAATAAATTTAAAATAAAATATAATAAAAACTATATAAAACCATAAACCTAAAAATAAAACCTAAAAGTAAATAGAAAATCTAACCTAAACCCTAAACACGAAAAAAACATGAACCGAAAATAAATGAAAACCTAAACTAAACTAAACTAAATATAAAAATAAAATAAACATAAACCTAAACTAAAATAAACTAAATAAAATAAAAACATAACCAAAATAAATTAAATAAAAACCTAAACTAAACTAAAAAAAGGAAATAAACCTAAAAATAAAAAACCTAGATAAAATAAAAATTAAACCTAAAATAAAATTAAAATAAACCTAAAAAAATAAAACTAAAACCTAAACCTAAACCTAAAAAAAAAAAAATAAAACTAAATTAAAAAAAATAAATCTAAACCTAAACCTAAACCTAAAAAATAAACTAAAATAAAACACCTAAACAAAAATAAATAAACCTAAAATAAATAAACTAAATATAAATAAAAATAAACCTAAATCTAAATAAAAAATATATAAACTAAAATAAATAAAAAATAAACTAAATAAACCTAAACCTACCACATTACTTAATCAAAAATAAATAAATAAACCCTAAATAAAATAAAATAAAATAAAATAATAAAAAAACCATAACCCTAAATCCTATAACCTAAAACTAACCCTAAAATCAAAACTGTAAACCCAAAACATACAACCATAAACCCTAAACCCTAAAACCCTAAACTTAAAACTAAACCCTAAAGCACAAACCCTAAACCCAAAATCCTAAAACCCTAAACCCTAAACCCTAAACCTTAAAAAACTAAAACCCTAAACTAACCCAAAACCATAAACCTTAAACCTTTAAACCCTAAACCCAAACCCCTCCCCCCAGTGTTCTCTCATTCTTTAGTGATTTTTTAATCCCTCTTGGTGGTGCATCCCCAACTGGGGATTTTTACGGCTTTGGCTTTAGTTTTGATCAAATTCAAAGGCTTGAATGGCATCTGGCCATTTGCGTGATGCTTCATCATTGACCATGGCTACAGTGAGTTCTATTGCTTGGGCTCCACCTCAAATTATGGATGCCAGGCATCGACACTTTAGGGCTTGGCATGCTTCTTATACTAAATCATTTGAAGCTTGTAAAACTTATCCTCTGTTGATTCAATTAATTTCATTTTGATGTCTTTTAGAGGTTTGTCAGCCATAATGTGCTCTGATGTGGATATTGAAAAGTTAGCAAAACCATGGCTCAGGTGAGTTTTATTACTTGGGCCCCATCTCTGATTATGGATGCTTCAGCTAGGGCATTTGGCACTTTGGGGCTTGGCAACCCTAATGCTGCTTCTTATACTAAATCTTTTAAGGAAGCGCTCTCTAGTAAGACTTCTCCCTCTATTGATTCAGTTAATCTCATTTTGATTTTTTTAGAGGTTTGTTGACCATAATGTGCTCTGATGTGGATGTTGAAAAGTTGGCAAAACCATTTGAATTTTCTCTTATTGATAAATTTGCTTTACGTCATCTGAATTTGGATAAGATCCACTTTTTTTCCATAATCTCAAGCTTACGAGTTCTTTCTTGATTGGTCTTATTGAACCTTAGCATATACTGATTGAACTTTCTAATGCTCTGGATTATTCAGATGTTTTTTTGTGTCATTCTTATTTCTTCTTTAATTGTCAAATGCATTTGTTGAAGTGGTCACCCCTTTTTGACATTATAGGGGAATCTCCTAATGTCCCTGTGTGGTTATCTCTTCCTAATATGTGCATTCATTTTGTAACCCATCATATGCTTTTTGCTGTCTGGGCTTTATTTGATTGGCCCTTGCAACTCAACCAAGTGACCACTGAGAGATTTCACCCTTCTATGGCTCAAATCCTCATGTAATTAGACATAACTAAAAAATACCCTAAGGAAGTTTGGATGGGCTCTGAAAAATATGGGTATTCCCAAAAGGTTGAATTGGAGAACCTTCCAATTTTTTGTTCCCATAAAATTCATAATCATGATAATTTAGAATGTTTTATTTTCCAACCCCACTTAATAAAATTAAATCCTCCTAAAGAGAATGTTGTTCTACCCATAAGTCGATCCCTACTTTGTTCAAAAATTGGCCTCGATCCTAAGAATGGTATGAAGGCTATTATTAAGGTTGATTTGGATATTTAATCATGTTATACAAGTTTCGCCCTCGTGATATAGATTCGGCTAATTTTCAAGATGGGAAGGATGATTTACCACTTTTTCCTTGTTTGAATTTGAATATTTCTAATGCAGAGAATAATAAATTTTCAAAGTTTGGAAGACGATCATTCGATTTATTTCTACATTTATGTCACTTTGATCGATGGAAAAGAAGCTTTTAATGAGGATTGAAATGATGTCAAGCATGCTAAAACATTGATCCGATTTAACTACTTGTGCTTTAAATGGTTCTAAATCATCACCGACTCTCATTTTTAATCTTGATATTCATGTTAATCCTACTTTTCAACTTAATATGGATTTGGAAGAGGGTAAACTCTCCTCCAAACACTTAGAAAATTCTCCTAAATTTGTGACTAATGTTACTAAATCTTAATTGGATGATGACTCTAGGGAAAAAGAATATGGTTTTCAAACTTATCATGCTAAAAAGAAAAAAAAGTGTTAAAAATTACTCTCCAAAATTGTCCAAAAGCTGCCTCACCTCTCTTAATTAACCTTTGCTTATTTATTTTACTTTTGTTTAATTTTCTTATTTGGAATGTTAGGGATTAGTACCCTCTCTATTCTTAATCATATTAGAAATCTTTGTCGCAACTATAATATTTATTTACTTATTATCCTGGACCCTCTTATTCATGCTAATAAAATTAACAATGTTGCTAGAATGATCGGCTTCAATAAATTTTTCTCTAATGTTAGTAATCAGATTTGGTGTTTTTGGAATAATTATTGAGGTTTCAATTATTGATGATTTTAACAAGTTCTCAATGCTCAAATCTCTTATGGTGACTATTGTGTTTTGGGCTCTTTATTTATGCATCTTGTTATAGATCTGGTAGAAATCTTCTTTGGGATAATTTGAGGAATTTTGCTACCTCAATCAACAAACCTTGGTTTGTGAGTGGTGATTTCAAAATTATTTTATTATCTTCTGAACGAAGGGGTGGCTGCTCTCCCAATATTCATTCTATGAAAGATTTTTCCAATATGGGTTCTAATTATACATGGCAAAACTTTAGACTTTGGTAAAGGTTGGACCAGATTCTTTTTAATGCTCATTAGATTACTCAATGCCCTATTACTTCTGTTGATCATTTTAGAGAACCTTGTCTAATCATGCTCCTCATTTGGTTTCTATTAAAGATAATTCTAATAGATTACATAAATCCTCACCTTTTATATTTCAAAACATGTGGATTCAGTATATTGATTTTTTGATGTTGTGGCTAATAATTGGAAAGCCCCTTTACATCCTGATAATTTGATTATGGGGATGTATAGACTTTGGTTTAAACTTAAAGGACCTTACCAAAATTTGGGTTGGTGGAACAAGCATTATTTTAAAAACCTTTTCGCTAATATTAAACATATGGAAAAATTGGTTTATGATCTTGAAGTCTCTATTAAGTTTGATCCTTCTAAGATTAATGACTTCACTAAGACGAAAGACAAGATTATTAACTTCCAAAATATGGAAGAGACTTACTTGCACCAAAAAGCTGCTAGTAAGCATATTGCAGATGGTGATTGGAATACTAGGTATTTCCATGCTTTAGTTAATAAAAATAGAGTTTTAAATAATATTCAAAAAATTAAAGATGATAATGGTGTTAGGATTAGAGAATAATGATATTAAGGAATCATTATTAATTACTTTAGAAATATTAATAAGAGTTGATCTTATGAAGCTATTTCTAAATCGCATTTGATTCTTTCTATTATTACAAATGATGGTAATGATTTAGCGTACCACCGTGCCTAATGAAGATGAAATTTTTAAAGTCCTTAATAGCATGAATATAGATTTTTTTTCTAGTTTGGAGGGTTTCACTACTCAATTTTTTAAAAAATGTTGGTTTATCATTAAAAATGATTTGATTGAGGCTATGGTTGATTTTTTAATTGTAATCCTTTTCCTAGATATTTTAGTACTTATCATTCTCATACCTAAGAAAGAAAATTTGGACTATTGGAGTGATTTTAGACCTATTAGTCTTTGCACCTTCTTCAATAAGTTGATTTCCAAAATTGTAACCAACAAGCTTAGTCCTTTACTTAATAAAATTATCTTTCTCAACCAAACTAGTTTTATTAGAGGTAGATCTATTTCTAATAATATTTTACCGCCCAAGAATTAATTCATGATCTTGATGCCAACAATAGAGGTGGCAACATTCTTTTCAAATTAGATATTATCAAAGCCTTTGATAACATTTCTTAGGACTTTCTTTTCCATATTCTGAATTTGTTTGGGTTTTTTGATAAATTTATATATTTTATTAAAAATTGTATTAATAATGCTTGGTTTTCAATTTTTCTTAATGGGGAAGCCTTGTGTTTCTTTCTCTCTTCCAATGGCTTAAGACAATGGGATCCTTTATCTACTCCTTTATTTATTATCATTGTTGAGTACTTATCTAGGAGCATCAATGATTTATTCTTTAACAATCCTTATATGTACTACAATACTATTGGTGGTCTTCCTATTTTCCATTTAAGCATTGCAGATGATTTCATTATTTTTTTTCAATGCTTTTATTCATCATATCAAGCATCTCAAGTATTTTCTAAATAAATTTGGTAGAAAGTAGCCTTTCTATCAATGATAATAAAAGCTATTTTATCACTTCCTCTCATATCTCCAATAATAAAATCAATTAAATCCTGCATATCACTAATTTTAAGCATCAACACTTACTTATAAAGTACATGGGTGCTCCTCTCTTTAAAGGTCCAAAATGATACCATCTCTTTGATGAGTAAATTCAAAAAAATTTAAATAAAATTTTCATTTGGGAATTCCATTTACTTTCCTTTGGTGGCAGGCTCACTATTCCTAAAAGCACTATCAATTCAATGCCTCTTTATTTGATTTATACTATTATCCCCACTAATTCCACTCTCATCAGAATTAATCACACCCCAATGATGTTCCCTAAAGCTTACCTTAAATTTGGCCAAATCCCATCATCTCAGCCTATAATAGTATTTTTATGAATAATACAAGTACAAACTCTACTATATCATACTATAACAAACTAAAATATGCTAAATAATAAGTAGTAATCTAAAATAGTATGCTATAATGCATGATGCTACACTATGTTATGACATCCTATATTATAATACACTATAACATATTATATTATATTATATTATATTGCATATCACATCACAAGGGATTGCTTAAGATAAAAACTCATAAAATTAGTCAAAATAATAAAAAACTATATATTTTAGTCGTATCACTTACATATTTTAAATTAAAACAATATATTATGATGCCATGCTCTACCTATAATGAATTTGGCCAAATTCCACCATTTTAAAGTCTAAATCAACATTTTTATAGATAATGCTAGTGTAGGCTCGGCTGCATAATTATAAAATACTAAAAGAATCTAAAATGTGTAGAACAATATATTATGATATATGATGATATACTATGCTACAACATACAATATTTATTTTGAACATAAAATCTTACTTTTTATAGTATAAGTGGCGTAGCACACCTTTGGTACTACAACTAATTCCCTCTTCAAATTTAACAAATTTCATCCTCTGATTTATTAAATAAATATTTTTATGATTTATATTAATATAAACTATAGGGAACAATACCAAAATATACTAAAACATTTCAAAATATCTTATAACATCTAAAAAATACATCACTACATGCTTAAATAGTAATACTAAAAAATAGATAAAAATAGCCCAAATTCTTTTGAAAAGAACTCAAAATAGATCATAATACCATTTAGATTCATTATTGGAAGTCTCTGCTTCAATTTTTTTTAAAAGAGTACACTCTAGAGTGTCTGATTGTACTCCTGAAGAATAGACAAAAATCATCCCAAATCCTCTTGGATAGTGCTCCACATAGCATCTAATATCATTTAGATCCATAACTAGAAGCACCACATCATTTAAAATTAAAAAAAAAAGAGTATAGTCTAGAGTGTGCAGATTATACACTTTAGAAAATCAAACAAAAATTACTCAAACTCTCCTAAAAAAGCTCAAAATAGATTATAATACCATTTAGATACATAATTGAAAGCCCCACAATTCTTTAAAAAAATTTTTTAAAAAAGGATTACACTCGGTGTACATATTATACTCAAAAAAAAAAAAAAATATTAAAACAACCCAAATACTCTTGAAAAAAAACTCAAACAGCTTTATAATACCATTTTGATCAATTATTCAACTCCTCATCATTTAAATTTAAAAAAGGGAGTACACTAAATGCATATTGTACTAAAACTATAGCAAAACAGCCCAAATACTCTTGGAAAGAACTCAAAATAGCTTATAATACCATTTAGATCCATAATTGGAAGTCTGAGAGTGCTTTAAAATAAAAATAAAAAAGGAGTACACTTTAGAGTGTACATATATTTAAAAACCAAAGAAAATAACTCAAATTCTATCAGAAAGAACTCAAAATTGATTATAATACCATTTAGATCCATAATTGTAAGAATGAGAGTTCTTTAAAATTTTTTTAAAAAAATAGACTACAGTCTAGACTGTGCAGATTGTACTCCTAAAAAAATAAATAGAAAACATCCCAAATTCTCTTTGAAAGAACTTAAACCAGCTTATAATACTAATTAGATTCGTAATTAGAAGTCTCATAGTGCTTTAAAATTTTAAAAAAAATTGAGTACACTCTAGAGTATACAGATTGTACTCCTGAAAATATATAGAAAATAGTCCAAATCTTCTTGGAAAGAACTCAAAACAAATTGTAATATCATTTAGATTCATAATTAAAAGTCTCACAGTGCTTTAAAATAAAAAAATAGATGTTGACCTCACTTTTGGAGTGAGTTATCAACTTCCTCATCATAAATCTAAGACTCTTATAATAAAGAGCTTAGTCCCAAGACACTTCTAGTAATTAGGTGAACACTTGACCTAAGCTTTGAGACTTAGAAGGGTTAACCATAGGGATAGGTCATGCCTTAGGGACTTAGGAAGATTTTCCTACCCTATAGCATAAACCCAATCCATGCTTTCCTTCTCAAACCAAACTTCAAATTCATTCCAAATCCAATCCAAATTTCTAAACTCATAATTAATCCCAAGATCAAATCCTAGCTCAAAATTCTCCATAAACTTTATGATTGAATCCCATGTCCTTAACCTTAGCCAAACACAATTTAATTGACTTTCTCAAAGATAAATTCAATCTCTCAATTATTTATCAAATCAAAATCTCCAAATTATTGAAACCCAAAATCAAATCAAGTTCCAAAATTCCTTCATAAGCCATATGACCCACTCTCATAAGCTTAGCCAAATCTCCACAGTTATCCCAAACTTGATTGACTTTATAAATCATCATTCTTTCATTTATATTCACAAATATAAATGAAATCCATACTCAAATTATCAAAAACAAATCAAACTAAATCAAACAAAGTCAAGACCCTTCTTAGGCCATATGGACCTACCTCCATAAGCCTAACTAAATCTTAACCCAAATCAACCCAAAATCAATCGATTTCTTTATAAATCAATTATTCTTTCCTTTATATTCATAAATATAAATGAAACTCACCTTCTAATGACCAAAAATAAATCAAACTAAATTGATTTCCTTCTTATCCCTTTTGGCCTGCATCCTTGAGCTAGGTAAAATTTGATTTCAAATCACTCCAAACTCAAGTGATTTTCTCATGAATCATTTATATCTTCATTTATATTCATAAATATAAATGAAATATAAACTCAAATGGCCAAAACCAAAACCCAATTTATACCCTTTAAGCTAATTTCTTGGACTTAACTAAAATAAATAAACCAAGCCAAAATCAATAGATTTTCTCTTGAATCAAACATTCCTTCAATCATTTATTCAAATATAAATGAAACTTACAATTATCTAGCCAAATTAAAATTAACCCAAGTCAAGGCCAACTTAACCCTTTTGACTTAAAAATTCTAAATGAACCAAAATCTATCATAGCCAAAATTGATTGCAGTTGGATTTGTATTTCAATCCTAAGCTCATATACAAATCCAACTAAACTTTAATCAAGCCAAACCAAGTCAATTAACCTGTTTAGGTCCACTTGACCCAAAATGGCCTAAAGAACCCATATGAACCAAGTTTCAATCCAACCCAAATTAGATTGAACCAAGACCATCCAAGCCTCACACCATGATCATTGATCAACCTAAGATGATCAACTACATTGAATTGGATCAAATCAAGTCAACTTAGTCCTTTGACCAAGTCAAACTTTAGCTCAAATGAAACTTAAACTAGCCAAAACCCATCATACACAAAATCAATTGAAACCATTGATTCATACCAACCCATAATCAATGATTGAACATGAATAAACCCTCAATTGAGACAAACTAAGTCCAATTGACCATTTGACCCAAGTTGACATAAATTGGCCTAAAAAAGTTATTGACCTCATTTTTAGGATGAGCTCTCATCCATCTTAAACATAGGACTTCTCTTAGAATTTAAGAATTTTTTAGTCTTAAAACACATCCAATTGAAGAAAATTAATTAACAGATGGTTTTTAAATGTGATTTCAAAATTCAAAGATTTTAAAATTATAAAAAATTTTATATTTTCTAATAAAATATTTTTTGTTTTTCTTAATTATAAATAAAATAATTTAAAATTAAAATGTATTGAAGGACGCTACTCACGCTTGAAATTTATTCTATTTAAAATTTAGGCTATAAATCAAGTCATGATGAAGGTTAAAGATATTATTGTAATTTTGATCCAGAAGAAATAAATAAAATAAATCAATTAACAAAAAATAATATCTTGTCAATAATAATATAGTAAAAAATGAAGGATATTATATGCACTATAGGCTTTTAAATTAGTTCGATAATTAAAATTTCTTTCAAGATATTTTGATTTTAACTATCATAACAAGTTTATTAAAATATTATTTATTTTAAAATAAAGATTAATTATATTTTTAATAAAAACTTATATCATTACTTCAAAGAAATTTTCATTCTTGATCAAGACATTAATTATTGCTTAAAAAGAAGCACGTTCTCATCTTTATTCTCAGTCACTAAGAAGTTAGTGCTGATCGCACAATACTCATCAAACGGTCCACATCACTCGCCATACAATGTGGCGAAAGATACTTAGTTATTTGCAATAATGAGTATTTTGATATATATTATTATATGTCATAAATAAATATTTTGATCTTTATATAGAATATTAATAATTTTATATTTAATCATTTATATTTATTTATTTCAATACTTAAATAAATAAATAATATTTTATTTGTATTTGATATGAACCAACTTAAATGTTAATTGGTTTAGTGATTTTTATTCAGAAATTTATTCATTTGTTAATTTATAAAATTATTTAAACTTTTAAAAATACAATGTTGGCGATTCTTTAATTGTCTTTAAAACTTATTAATATACTATTACATTACTTTGGCTATATTTGGTAGTTTTCAATTTTGTTTTATAGCTAAAAAATAACATAATTTTAATTAATAATTACTAATTAAATAATAACTATATCTTATACTAATTGATTAAAATTTTAATTTATCATTAATGACATAATTAAAATATTACTAAGTAAATTATTAGTAATTTTGTTAGCAATTATGGATACAAATAATAATATTATTATTTATTCAAGAAAAAACTCAATAAGAGTTATAGTTATTATTCGTGTTCATAATCTTCTCCAATCCCAAAAAATAATCGATGATAGAACTTGTTGGTTTAGAGATTTCATGACATACATTATTAATTTATGTTGATAAAATACCCATGCAAAATGAATCTTTAGTGAATGTGGTTGATCACTTATTTTTAATTCTATATAGCACAGTTAGCCAAATATGATCATACAAATTCTCTTCTTCAAGCATCTCAGATCAAGCATGTTCAAACTCTTCTTCTGAAAAACATTTACTTATGCATATATAAAAGAAACTTTCAACAATCTTATTACTATTAAAGCAGAGTACTTTTGAAGGAGCTTCCTTCGAAATATGTCATTGGCACAACTTATGGCGAGTATGAGGTAATACAATTTTAATAGTTATCGTCATTGTTTGATCTTGATCAATGAATATTGTTATAGGATGTCTCTCATTCATTATCCGGAAAAATATTTTGGATAGTCATTTGAATGATTTAATTGTTTCTTCGGATAAAAATGTTACTCCAAATAAAATATTTTGACAATCGTGATTAACTCCAACAAAATGTACACAAACTAGATTATTTTTATAGAGTCAATAACTTTTTATTAAAAATTATGATATCACAAAAAATAGTCATAGTCTATCCTTGACATGCCATCACTCCAAAAAAACTACCCCGGGCACCATAACTAAGCTAAACTAAATAAAACTAATAACTAACTAAAACCAAACTAAATAATTAATAATAACTAAATAAACTAAATAAAATTAATAAACTAAAATTAATAATAAGAAACTAAACATAATAAACTAAAACTAAACTAATAAATAACTAAAACTAAAACTAATAAACTAAAATAACTAACTAATAAACTAAACCATAACTAAACCATAAAATAATAATAAACTAAAACAAACAATAACAAATAAAATTAAACTAAACTATTTGACTCATCAATTTAGACATCTTATGCAAATATTTGATCTTTTGCTTGTATTTCCTTGAACAATTGTATTAATGTATTAGTATCACCATCCACAATCCTTGTTATTCTTTATTTTTGAATATAATTGAAAACATCTCTTTTTGTAAATCCAACATTCTCTGCACCGTCAACTTCCTCAGTAGATAGTTGAATACATCAGTTGCTCTAATTCCAGCCTCTATCATTGACTTCAACACAGATGTCTTCTCTTCCTTGATGGCTCTTAAAGAGATGGTTACTCACTAAGGAATAATTATGACTTTCTATAAATTTCTTAACCAATTCTCATCCAAATTAATTAATCATTACAATAATAATTGTCCAAGTGTTTTAAATTTTCATTGAGGAGTTTAAATTAAGACCTTTTTGCACATCCTTTAAGTTCAAATTCTTCTAGTTTGGCCAATAACTAGCATGATCTTTCCGAACACTAATTCCAGTTTGATATGCATAATCATAATAGAATTCATATGTCTCCTTTTCATTGTGAACAATAGTGTCAAAGAGTTTGCCTAAAATTGGTTCATGAGACATAACAGCTTCATCATTGCACCAATATTTTATCGCATTCACATGCACAGACATACACACACACACACACACACACGCAAATAAACACACATGTTATGAAAATCTATATAACATGTATAATGATGAACCCAAATGGTCTTGGAAAAAGGTTAAACCAGCTTATAATATCATTTAGAGTCATAATTGGAAGTCTCATAGTGCTTTAAATTTTTTTTTTTAAAAAGGAGTACACTCTAGAGTGTACAGATTGTACTCCTGAAAAACAGATAAAAATATGTCAAATTCTCTTTAGAAAGAACTCAAAATAGATTATAATACCATTTTGATTTATAATTAGAAGTCACATAGTGCTTTGAAATTAAAAAAATGGAGTATACTCTAGAGTGTACATATTGTACTATCAAAAGCAGGTAGAAAATAGCTCAAATCCTCTTAGAAAGAACTCAAAATAGTATATAATATAATTTAGATCCATTATTGGAAGTCCCCCATCATTTAAACTTTAAAAAAAAATAGTACACTCCAAAGTGTATAGATTGTACTCCTAGAAAACTTTAACAAAACTACCAAAATTCTTTTGGAACGAACTTAAAATGGCTTATAATATCATTTACATCTATAATTAGAAGTCTCACGATGCTTTAAAATAAAAGGAGTATATTCTACTGTGTACAGATTGTACTCCTAAAAAACTATGGTAAAACTACTGAAATTCTCTTGGAAAGAACTCAATGTAGCTTATAATATCATTTAGATTCATTATTGGAAGTCCCCCATCATTTAATTTTTTTAAAAAAAGTACACTCAAGAGTGTACTTCTAAAATGTGTAGTAAAACTATCCAAATCCTTTTAGAAAGAACTCAAAATAGATTATAATATAATTTAGATCCATTATTTAAACTCCCCATAACTTTAAAAAGATTTTTTTTTTTTAAAAAAAAAAGACTACACTATAGAGTGTACATATTGTAATACTAAAAAATAGATAAAAATAGCCTAAATTCTTTTGAAAAGAACTCAAAATAGATTATAATACCATTTAGATTCATTATTGGAAGTCTCTCAGTGCTTCAAATTTTTTTTTTAAAAAAGTACACTCTAGAGTGTACAGATTGTACTCTTGAAATATAGATAAAAATCATCCCAAATCCTCTAGGATAGTACTCCACATAGCATCTAATATCATTTAGATCCATAACTAGAAGCCCCACATCATTTAAATTTTTTTTTAAAAAAAAAGAGTACAATCTAGATTGTGCATATTATACACTCTAGAAAATCAAATAAAAATTACTCAAATTCTCTTAAAAAAAACTCAAAATAGATTATAATACCATTTAGATACATAATTGAAAGCTACACAATGCTTTAAAATTTAAAAAAAAAAAGGATTACACTCTATAGTGTATAGATTGTACTCCTGGAAAAAAAACATTAAAAACAACCTAAATCCTCTTGAAAAAAAACTCAAAATAGTTTATAATACCATTTTGATCCATTATTCAAAGTCCCCCATCATTTAAATTTTAAAAAATGAGTACACTCCAAACTGTACATATTGTACTCCTTAAAAACTATAGCAAAATAGCCCAAATACTCTTGGAAAGAACTCAAAACAGCTTATAATACCATTTAGATCCATAATTGGAAGTCTAAGAGTGCTTTAAAATAAAAAAAAAAAGGTACACTTTAGAGTGTACATATTATACTGGAAAACTACAAATAACTCAAATTCTCTTGGAAAGAACTCAAAATTGATTATAATACCATTTAGATCCATAATTGTAAGTCGAGTGCTTTAAAATTTTTTAAAAAAAAATAGAGTACGCCTAGATCTGATTGTACTCTAAAAAAATAAATAGAAAACATCCCAAATTCTCTTGGAAAGAACTCAAACCAGCTTATAATACTAATTAGATCCATAATTAGAAGTCTCATAGTGCTTTAAAATTTAAAAAAAAATTGAGTACACTCTCAGTTACTAATATATAGAAAATAGTCCAAATCTTCTTGGAAAGAACTCAAACAACTTATAATATCATTTAGATTCATAATTGAAGTGCTTTAAAATAAAAAAATAATGTTGACCTCACTTTTGGAGTGAGTTATCAACATCCTCATCATAAATCCAAGACTCTTATAGACAATAAGAGCTCCTTAGTCCTAAGACACTTCTAATGATTAGGTGAACACTTAACCTAAGCTTAAAGACTTAGAAGGGTTAACCATAGGGATATGTCATGCCTTAGGGACTTAGGGAGATTTGCCTATAGCTTTAAACCCAATCCATGCTTTCCTTCTCAAACCAAACCTCAAATTCATTCCAAATCCAATCCAAATTTCTAAACTCATAATCAATCCCATGATCAAATCCAAGCTCAAAATTCTCCATAAACTTATGATTGAATTTCATGGCCTTAACCTTAGCCAAACCCTATTTAATTGATTTTCTCAAAGATAAATTCAATCTCTCAATTTTTATCAAATCAAAATCTAAACTCAATTCCAAATTATTGAAACCCAAAATTAAATCCAAGTTCCAAAATTCCTTCATAAGCCATATGACCACTCTATAATGACTCTCATAGCTCCAAATCTCCACAGTTATCCCAAACTTGATTGACTTTTCTTATAAATCAATCATTCTTTCATTTATATTCACAAATATAAATGAAATCATACTCAAATGATCAAAACCAAATCAAACTAAATCAAACCAAGTCTAGACCCTTCTTAGGCCATATGGACCTACCTCCATAAGCCTAACTAAATCTTAATCTAAATCAACCCAAAATCAACCGATTTCTTTATAAATAAATTATTCATTCCTTTATATTCATAAATATAAATGAATCCCACCTTCTAATGTCCAAAAATAAATCAAACTAAATTGATTTCCTTCTTATCCCTTTTGACTGCATCCTTGAGCTTGGTTTTCAAATCACTCCAAACTCAAGTGATTTTCTCATGAATCATTATGTCTTTATTTATATTCATAAATATAAATGAAATATAAACTCAAATGGCCAAAACCAAATCCAAAATCAAACCAAAACCCAATTTATACCCTTTAAGCTAATTTCTTGGACTTAACTAAATTAAATCCAAACCAAGCCAAAATTAATAGATTTTCTCTTGAATCAAACATTCCTTCAATCATTTATTCAAACATAAATGAAACCTACAATTATCTACCCAAATTGAAATCAACCCAAGTCAAGCCCAACTTAACCCTTTTGACTTAAAAATTCTAAATGAACCAAAACCTATCATAGTTAAAATTGATTGTAGTTGGACTTATATTTCAATCCTAAGCTCATATACAAATCCAACTACACTTTAATCAAGCCAAAACCAAGTCAATTAACCAATTTACATCCACTTGACCCAGAATGGCCTAAAGAACCCATATGAACCAAGTTTCAATCCAACCCAAATTAGATTGAATCAAGACCATCCAAGCCTCACACCATGATCATTGATCACCCTAAGATGATCAACTACATTGAATTGGATCAAACCAAGTCAACTTAGTCCTTTTACCAAGTCAAACTTTAGCCCAAATGAAACTTAAACTAGCCAAAACTCATCATACATAAAATTAATTGAAACCATTGATTCATACCAACACATAATCAATGATTGAACATAAATAAACCCTCAATTGAGACAAACCAAGTCCAATTAGCCTTTTGACCCAAGTTGACCCAAATTGGCCTAAAAAAGTTATCGACCTCATTTTTAGGATGAGCTCTCAACCTCAACATAGACTTCTCTTAGACTTTAAGAGTTCTTTAGTCTTAAGACACATCTAGTGATTAGGTGGACACTCAACCTAGCCCTAGAGACTTAGAAGAGTTAGCCATAGGGTAGGTCATGCCTTAGGTGAGTTAAGAAAATTTGCCTATAACTTGAACTAACTTCACTTCCTTCAAGTCAAACTCAAATCAGCTCTTAGGAAAAATAAATCTTTTACCAAATTTAACAATTCAAAATTAAAATAAAGAACTCATAACCTCATTTAAAGCTTAAGTTAAAATCAAGATAAAAGAATTAGCAATATCTTAGCTGGATGAGTCTTTCTTTTATAACATTATGCATAAAAGCATCTTGTTTCACTCTTGATTGGAGGGCTTCCATCTTTGCTAAAGAAACTTGGCTTGAAATAAACCTCCTCCCTTCTCATTGATTTTGACCAATAATTTTATTTCTCATGCATTACGTATATGAATCATATAAGCCTAAGTCAAATGATTGTCCAAAAATGAAAGTAAATATAATATGTTTTGCATTAGATTTAGGTCATTTTTCATGCTCTTACATGATCTAGTTTCTTTAAGGACTTAATCTCTTTTAAAATAAACAATAATCTTGTTATCTTGTATAAACATAAGACTTGCCTACTAATCTCGATCTGATTCTTGATCCTTCAAAATTGAGCTTTTATAAAGATATTTCATCAGTTTGATTTAAAATTCAGAAAAGATAATAGCAGATGTTCAATCTTTGTTGGAATAAATAAAATTTTTTAGAAGGTTTTAAATGTGATTTTGAAATTCAAAGATTTCAAAATTATAAAATTTTTCATATTTTCTAATAAAATATTTTTTGTTTTTTGAATTATAAATAAAATAATTTAAAATTAAAATGTATTGAAGGACACTACTCACATTGAAATTTATTTTATTTAAAATTTAGGCTTATAAATCAAGTCATAGATGAAGGTTAAAGATATTATTGTAATTTTTGATCCCGAAGAAATAAATAAAAATAAATCAATTAACAAAAAAATAATATCTTGTCAATAATTATATAGTTATAAAATGAAGCATAGATATTATATATGTATAGGTTTTTTAAATTAGTTTGATATTTAAGGGATTTCTTTCAAGATACTTTGATTTTAACTATCATAACTAGTTTATTAAAATATTATTTATTTTAAAATAAAAATTAATTATATTTTAATAAAAAATTATATCATATTCAAAGAAATTTTCATTCTTGATCAAGACATTAATTATTGCTTAAACAAAAGCACATTCTCATCTTTATTCTCGTCCTAAAGTTAGTTACGTCATCGATACTCATCGACACATCATATACAATGTAGTGAAAGATACTTAGTTATTTGATATAATTGTGTAGAAAATTTAACGATGCATTCACATTTATGATATCATCCGCTAAATTGGTCTTCATATGATGTCAACCACTTTGCTGCTCGTTCTCCATCTTCACATTTTTTTAGAGTTGAAATGAGAGATTTTTGTTTCTCTTCTCTCAAATTCGTCTGAAAAAATTTAAATATGCTTATTCATTGTTTGAGTGTCATAAATCAATTTATATATTGCTTTTAAATTTCTCTCATGCATTCAAACTACATCTATTCGCGTAAATGCAATCTTGTTGTTTTAATGGGTGGTCGTCTGGTCCGTTAACATCAATTCCCATCGTTACGAGGTGAAAGTCAAAATTAGTATTTTAAGCTCGTGTCCAAATCTAATTGGCGTCGATGCACTACATTGACATAATATTTTCTCATTATGAGCTTGTTTATCGTGAGAGGTTTTATTTTTTATTTGAGGAAGTGATTCATAATTTTGATTTTGAGATTGAAGGAAACATTTTTATCTTTTAGTTTAAAACAGATTATTATTATGATATTTTGAATATCATTTTAACTTTACTTTTTGTTATCTCTAAAGACTTAATTCAACAAAGATTTCATGTTATTATCTTCTCTATTTGCAAATGCTTATTAGTCTTAGAAAATTTGTAGAGTAAATTTTTAGCTTCATTGTGAAATCAGACAATAAAAAGTGTGAACAATAAAACTCTAGAATTTTTTACGTGAAAAATCTCAAAGAGGGAAAAATTTAGCCCAGAAAAAATGTATCATTTTGTTATCTTCCCGATACCGATTAATTTATATGAAAACAATTGTATAGAATGATGTCGATATTATTAATGATGTTATGATGTTAAATGTTTATTAATGATGATCGATAGTGGTTGATGATAATAAAATTATGGTATAAGATCGGTATACGTCAGTAGCGCACGATTATGCTTAAGATCTTTAGAAATTTCTCATCTTTGTCTTTTAAAATGATATTTATAGATTAGATAACATCTACATAAATACATGCAAAACATTTTTCATTCAAATGATCCCTTTGATCATTTGATGTATTTTTATTTGAATGCTCAAATATAAATTGTGATCAAGCTTTGAACCATTATTTGATATAAACATACATATTTGAGAGCTTTTAGAATTTAACGATATCTCAAAGTTTCAATGATATTTTAAGTGGATCCGATTTCAATATGACTTGCTTGATCAAGATTCGCGCTTGTTAGAAATTTTTAGTCATATCACTTATAAGTCTTATCAATTTTAAATTTAATTAATTTAAAATTTAAATTGAATTTATATAATTATTTGAGTGTAAAATATTTAATTACCATTGATTTTCAAATCCTTATTAATTTTAAAAAAATTTAATTAACTTAATATTAAAATGTAATGAAAGTTGTCACTAGTTGACATTTTTTAGTCAAAATTTACAAGTAATTGTTTTCCTAAAATAAAAATTTATATAAATATCACACAAATTCTTTGTATTTATCTAAACTAATATTTAAATTTTCATATTTAGATTTTAAATATTTTAAAAGATAATAATAAAATTATTTTTGATATCATATCAAAGATTTAAATATTATATATATAAATATCAAAATTTAAGTATTAGATATCATTATATAAAAATTATAAATAGCTCAAAATTAATATAAAAAAGGCATTTACATATGCACAATTCTTATATATATTTATATATCTAATATTGAGATATTTTATATATATAGACTTAAATCTTTATTATTATAATAAAAATATTATTTTTCTTAATTTTTTAAAATTAATTCACTTTAAGTATATAAATGTGATATATTTATAAATATCAAATTTTAAATATTAGATATGTAAATACATAAACATTATGTGTTATGAATCTAAATTTTTTAAAAAAAATAGGAAAAAAACAAAATGAAAGTCCACATTTCTATACAATTTAAAATAATATTTTATTATAATAGTATAATATCTATGAAAAGAGAATTCTCAATCTCTATAAAAAGGAGTGATATGTCACTTAAAATACTACTAGTCTAAGTACGAATGTTGATGTCAAAAACAAGTTGATCCTAAGTTGAAATTGGTCGAGATCAAGCACTTAAAATATCATTGAAAATTTTGTGATATCAATTAAATCTCTAAATAGCTCTTAAACATGGAGTATTTATAAAATCGAGTCTCAAAATTGATCTAATAAGCCCAATATCTCATAATTAGACTTCATTTGAGCATTCAAATGCTTAAAATACATCAAATGATCAAGGAATCATTTTGAGCGTCTAATGGAAGCGATGGTTTGAATTTTATGTATTTCAGACGCCACTCCACTATAAATAATTCTTTATATGAGGCTTGAAGAGAGGAGAGCTCTAAAACATGAAAATCCTCCCATAACTCGATGGTCATCATCCCGCTCATCGACGCTCACCTTTTCGCGGTCACCGCCGTGCCGTCGGTAGATCCGTCGCTGATCAATTGCGATCGCGCCAAGCCGGCTGCCTCATCCGATCGCCAACCATCGCCTCATCATCATGGATGCGGTCACTACTCGCGTCCGACCATCCTGCCGGTCATCATCACGGCGACCTTGTCGATTCGCGACCCTCACCATCATTTACTAGCAACTGCGCTACTGCGTTTGGCTGACCACAGTTGGTTTAAAAGTATTTTTGATTTGTTTTTTGCTTTTGAAAACTAGCATTCTGAGATGGAATAATAGTTTCAAAAGCATTCAACTGATTATCAAAATTCACGCTCTCAAAAGCAAAGCACTAAAAAGCCCTGATAAATAGTTGTTGTTGTCGATTGGATTCTCATTTGACCTTCTCATATACAACTCATAATCGTATGGAAAACTTTGTACTCAAATACATAGTGGAAGATTTTTTACTGTCAGGTTTTTTTTGAGGTTTTCCACGTGAAAATTTCTGGAGTTTTCTTGTTCACTCTTTAAATACTTGTGTGTGTGCTAGATTTTATAATAAGATAAAGACGTAAAATTTCATTCTACCACAACTGATTTTCTAGCATGCAATAAGGAGGATTCATATGTAAAATATGTATATCTTGATTTTATTATTTTCTTTATAATGCATGATAAAATTCATTTATTATTTTTAAAATCTCTATCAAAAGATGCAAAATAAAAATAAATTTAAATGATATTATTATATCATAACCTCTTTTAACTTTACTTTTCTGAGTTTATGAATCCCCTTTATAACTTCTTGTAAAGTAATTTAAGGGGGCATAATACATAAAGTATTTTGGATTTATTTAAGAAAATCTTGAAGACTCGTTTGTTTGCAAGATTTAAATGAGGTTTAATCATATTAAAATTAATAAATAATAAAACTAATTTAAAAAAAATTAAATATTTTATTATAATTTAAATCAAAATATACAAATAAAATGGTGAGATTTTAAAATAGTTAAATCTTGCAATTATGCTAAATGTCTAAATATGATTAAATTTTATATTCCCATTTGTTCATTTGTTAGATTTTACTAAAAATTTACACTTGCTCAAGAATTAGCCTACATTAAGCATTTAATGAACTTGTTTATCACTTTAATAATTTTATAAATTATTATTTATAAATATAATACTATTTATTTATTTAAATTAATTAATATAATTATGATTTTTTACTTAAGCTTAAAATATGATAAATTAATTAAAGTTAAGAAATTATGTGATTAATAATTACTTAATTAAAAGATGAAAATTTATGATTATACATCTAAGTATGAGAAGTAAAGTTGAGGATATATAATGTGATATATATCTTGAGGATTTACTTAAGATTTAGAATTTGTGCATACTTTTCCCATCAATCACCTCTCTCTCTCTCTCTCTCTCTCTCTCTCTCTCTCTCTCCCTATCTCTATATATACAAAAACACTCTAAAGTGATCGTAAAAGTGATATCCTATCTAAAGTGATAAACATGACTCGTCCCAGCGATCTTTGTATGTATTGTACACTAAAGTGATAACTTTGTCTAAAGTGATATCTATCTCCGTCAATATATCACTTTGCAGATTTTTATATATATAATCCCGAAGAGATGGAGAGGTGGATATCAAAATATTAATGTAGGAAGAGTGGGTTGATTCAAAGGGGTCTTGTTAGTTGGGGGATTTGTCTTCATTGGTGTGACGTACATTCGAGTAAGTATTGGCATATGTATTATCTTTGGGCTCAATAATAAAAAAATAAAAATAAAATGAAATTCAAAGTGGGAGGTGTAGTTACCGGTTCCGTGTGGCTTATCTCGAATCTCGATCCGTTGAGGTGCGGCCGAAAAGCTTGGGGAAGCCTAAGATGGCAGAGATGAAGCGAGAATCCATTTTAGTCAATAAAAATAATAATAATTAGAATTTTTATAGCAATTCAAATTAACCTACAAATAGGGAGAGGAAGGGAAGTAGAATGATAGATATTAGAACGCTTAATATCGCTTATCTCCATCTCTTCTGGTGGCGGCCGAATAGCTTGGGGAAGTCGAAGAAGAAGAAGAAGAAGAAGAAGAAGAAGAAGCCGCCTTTCAAACACTCATACAGTTCTCTCCAAATGGGCAAGAAGAAGCATGCCTCCGCCAGAGTCTGTCTTGCGGAAGTTCCGGTAGCAAAGAAATTGAGAACCTCAAGACTCATAATGAGCAACTTGAGTATGAAGTGGCAGGAAAGCAGTCGAGCAGCTCCATCTTGAGCTGCAGAAAACCCAAAATAACAAACTAATCAAAGAAGTGAAAGAGCTCCAGAAACAGATTGAACAGCTAAACCTTGAGTTGACTTCACAGACCACCGAGCAGGATATCCTCGCCGATATGGAATGCGATGTTATCAGACTCGTCATCTCCTCTGCCCTCGCTGAAGCCACCTCACGCAGGAACACAGAGATGGCTGCAGTAATCAAGAAGGCTGAGTTGGCACCAACTGACGCCGGAAATGCGGTGCTCTCTCTCCTAAAGAGAAAGATGAAATTCAGGAGAAGATAGAGAACATAGTTGAGTCTTTAGAGCAAAAGAGGAAGTCTGCAAACCCTCCTGAGCACGATCATGGTGAAAGAATGTGGAGGAAATGGATCTACCCATGTATGCGGCTTCATTCTTTGTAGCCACTGCTGCAGTGATCTTATGTTCCAAAACTCTATTCTTGGAACTTAGCTCTAGAATTTAGATCTAATCGCTTAATTTGATCTCTTGATGTATTATTATTATTAGTTAGCAATTATAAATATTATTGATTGATCTCGTCCATTAATGGAAAGTGATTCTTGATTCTTCTAGTTTTATTTATTTTTATTCATAAATTTATTCATTTATTAATTTGTAAAAATTATTTAAAATTTTAAAAATACAATGTTGGAGATGCTTTAAAACTTATTAATATATTATTACATTACTTTGGTTATATTTGGTTGTTTTCAATTTTATTTTATAGCAAAAATAATATAATTTTAATTGCTAAAATTGTTAATTAAATAATAAATAGATTTTATATTAATTGATTGAATTTTAATTTATCATTAATAACATGATTAAAATATTACTAAGTAAATTATTAGTAATTTCATTAACAATTATGGATACAAATAATAATATTATTATTTATTCAAGAAAAAACTCAATAAAAGTTATAGTTATTATTTCATTAAATATTTAGTTCTCTATATGAATAATTAGATAAACTCAATTAAAAAAATAGGATTATTACTAAAGTTAAATAAAACATAATATATAAATTTAAACTAAAATTTTCAAATCTAAATAACAATCAAATTCAAATGGATCTATATTTATAGAAAGATAAATAAATGAAAGAATTTCATTAAATGTGTGCTTTATATATATATATATATATATATATATATATATATATATATATATATATATATATATATATATATATATATATATATATATATATATATACATATATATATATATATATCTAGATATATATATATTGAATCAGCCAAATAGAATATAAAATCTAAATAAATCAAACAACAATTTGGTTTTGATTTTTTTAATTTGGTTTTCTATATATCAGAACTAGCCGAATTAAAAAATTATTTATGCAATTTTATAATAAAAGTTGTATGTTGACTTCATTTTTGAATAATGTTGACATTCATCATGATCTTAATAATTAGAATCTGATCTTAGAATAAAACTTTATAATTAGGCACTTACAATATTACACTAAGTGATTAGGTGTATAATTAACAAGAACCAAAATCAAACAATTAAAATGAAATCAAACTCAAAATTGAAACCAAAATTAAAGCCAAACACCTTAGTGTGAAATCCTAGGGTAGTCTAGTGGATCTCAAGAGGACTTAATCTGTCTCAATTGGGTTAGGTGATCCCAATCAAGTCCAAATTTATTAAAATCAAATATATATATATATATATATATATATATATATATATATATATATATCATTCAAATCTAACATCAATTGAGTATAGATTGAGGGAATTAGGGTTGATTAATTAATTCATTTAAGCTTTACTCACTTAAGTCTATATAAAACCAAATTAAATTAAAATTAAATCAAATCGAAGCATAGAATTAATGTATAAAAATAAATGAATACAAAATTGAATTTAAATGGAGTAAAAGTGGCTAGCTATATTATTTTGCTTAAATTGACTAATGTGGGCCCCACTAAGTCAAAAGTCAAACTAATTAAAACTTTGTGAAATTGAGCCTTCTCATGGCTTAAAATCATCAAACAAATATAATTAAACTTAAATCTAAATAAATCTAAATCCAATCGGACTCAATGAATTAGTTGGATCACTTAATACAAGTAGATCCAAATAGATTATATTGAAACTCAAACTAAATTAAAACTAATTGAAATTAAACAAATGATTCAACTAATTGGTCATCCGACTACCATCACCGTCGCGGTTGCCGCGCCTGGTTGCCATCATAGGCCACCACCATCAATCATCATTAACATCAACCACCATAACTGGTCACCATCGCCGACCACCATTGCCGGTCACCGTCGCCGACCACTGTCGTTACCGCTGCCGCCATCGCCATCTCCCAGTTATCACCATGTTGGCGTCACCGTGTTGACCATTGTTCACCATCATCAACTATAACTAACAACTGTTACAACTTCACCATGGTTATATAGTTGTTATTGCTTGATTCTGGGATTCCCATTGTCAGCCCTTCTCATATACAATTCTGTAATCTCGTTATTGAGAAAATTTTGTACTCTGAAACAGATACATAGTGGAAGATTTTTACTGGGCTAGGCCCCGTGGCTTTTTCCCTCTTTTCGGGATTTTTTCATGTAAAAAATTCTAGAGTTTTCTTATTAATTCTTCAAACATCTATGTGTGTGCTGGATTCCGCAACAAAGCTAAGGCATAAACTTTCATTCTACCGTAACTGGTTTTCTAGCACCCAACAGTTTGACGTCATCTGTGGGAACATTCCTTTACATCTTCACAATGGTTGATAATCTGACTTTATGTTCAGAATAGCACCACATATATGGTGAAGAAAATCTTACTCTCGAGGAACACATAAGAAGAATGAAGATTCATCAAACTTCGATCCTTCAACTTTTCTTAGAGACTGGGGGGCAACTCTTAAAAGATTATCCAAATCAATGTTCTGAATATCTAATTGATTATCGGTTCTAGAAGTAAGTCAGTAATACTAATAAAAAAGGCAAAGGTCAAGGAGCAAGTTTGGCTACAAGCTCAAACAAATATTTTTATTTGACCCTTCCACACAGGTTAACGTCATCGAGCAAAGGTTAGCGTCATCCGGGTAACACTCTAACAAACAACCTCCGGATAGGTCAAAAAATTCTGCAGTTCAATTGACCTCTTTCCGGCATGTTTAACGTCGCCGGGTAACACTCGACAAACAACCTCGGATAGGTCAAAATCTCGGATTCAATTTGACCTCTTCCATGTTAACGTCATCGGGTAACACTCGACAAATAATCTCGGATAGGTCAAAATCCTCGGATTCAATTCGACCTCTTCCATACAGTTAACATCATCGAGTAACACTCAAAACTCGATAGGTCAAAATTCGGGATTCAATTCGACCTCTTCCATACAGTTAACGTCATCGGTAACACTCGATAAACAACCTCGGATAGGTCAAAATCTCGGCCGGATTCAATTCTTTTCTATATAAGTTAGCATCGTAACACTCGACAAACAACCTCTGGATAGGTCAAAATCCTCGGATTCAATTGACCTCTTCCATATTGCGTCACACTGCTCTACAATATAGGATAGATCAAAATCCTTAGTGGATTCAATTCGACCTCTTCCATATAGGTTAATGTCATCGGGTAACACTCTGACAAACAACCTCGGATAGGTCAAAAATCCTCAGCGGATTCAATTCGACCTCTTCCATACATGTTACCGTCATCAAGTAACACTTTGACAAACAACCTCGGATGGGTCAAAAATCCTCAGCGGATTTGATTCTAACCCTTCCATGCAAGTTAACGACATCAAGTAACATCATGGAGAATGATACCATGAAATTATCTATCAGACTTCCTGAGTTGCTTGAACGACGGTTCCTAATTGACTTTTCTCTACCATCTTGGCAGTTGTCAACTGTTAAACCATCCATTGGAGTTTCAAGAAATCCAATTTTCCATAAGAAGAAGTATGAACTATGGGGCTTGATCACATCCACACAGTGTCCGGCGAGACGGTTGGCCTCTTTCGAGGAAAAATTGGAGCCTCGTCATATGAACTACGGGCCTTGATGCCTCAAACCCATTCGTCATACGGATTTGGCCTCTTTGAGGAAAATGAGCCTCGTATGAACTACGGACTTGATCTCCTCAAGTCGGTCCAGCGAGGAGGTTGATGCCTCTTTCGAGGGAAAAGAGCCTCGCCATTATGAACTACGGGTCTTGATCGCCTCAAACCCGGTCGGCGAAACGGTTGGCGCCTCTTTTGAGGGAAAATCGAGCCTTGTCCATGAATACGGCTTGATGCCTCGAAAATCGGTTTGGCGAGGATTGGCCTCTTCGAGGGAAAACTGGAGCCTCGCCATATGAACTACGAGCCTTGATCAGCAAAGCGAATGACCTTCTCTTAAGAAGAAGAGGAACACTATAGCATATGAGATTTGTGTCTTCTCACTTGACCTAGGGGGTTTTTATAGACCACGTATAGGGGCAAAAAGGTAAAAAATAAAAATAAAAAACAGAAAAAATTGGGTGAAAATTGCTGAAAACTGCTGAAAATAGGTGAAAATGAAAAAAATAGACAAAAAACCCTCATCATGGTTTGCTCCCGATGCGTGCGGATACCCAGCACATACCCACACACACTACCCACTTAGTAATCATAATCTTGTGCTCACATGAAGATCTATTTTTTTAAAATATATGGTTAATGGACCTGCAAATTTCATTGAAGAATTTACTATTTTCAAGTATTTGATATATATATTTTTGGATGATTGAGATAATATCATCCAAAAATAGCGGGACAACTGATATGACACTGAAAATTCTACTAGTCGAAATATGAATCTTGATGTCAAAATAATCGATTGAATCAAGACTAACCATCGCTTATTATCAATCGACTCTTAAATATAGTGTTTATAGTCAAATCGAGCGTCTTGATGAGTCGGATCTAACAAGCTTAAGATCTCATAATTCTGACTTCATTTGAGCATTCAAATACTTAAAATATATCAAATGATCAAAGGAATCATTTTGAGCCGTCCGATGAAGTGGTTCGGATTTTGCATGTATTTATCAAAACACCACTCCTCTAATCTATAAATAGCCCCTCATTCCTTCATGAGGGGAAAAAAAGTTAAAGAGGAGAGAGATAGCTCTAAAGATTGAAAATCCTCTAAGCATAATGGTGTAATGTATTCATAACCGGACCTCTCTCACTCCTCGATTGTCTATTTTTTTTCATTGACAGCTCCAACTTCAACATAAACTACAATATTAATAGGCCGATTGATTATAGACTCACATACTTCATCATCAGTAATGTGAGCTGCAATAAATCCAACACTAATAGGAAATCAAGTAGGTAACACGTAACTTTACGATCTAACTTCAATGACCTCAATGCATCTCGTAAGTCCATGAAGTTAATTCGACATGAGATTTATATTGAATGATTTTTCTCACCAATATAAGTAGGAATAAAATCTTCACTTACACTTCACCACCACCACAATATAAAATTATGCAAACAGATTTGAACTCATTTTTAACTCTAATACAACACGTGCAATCTCATATCTCATATGGACAAATAATAAATTCAATTTCTTTTCAAATAATGGCAAATGAATCCACAATTTAAACTAACTATGTACACCTAATCATTTACCAATCACAAATAACATTAACTGTACAAATGAAGGTGGCAAAAAATACCTCAAAAATAAATGGATCCACTATAAACTTTAGAAAAATATTTAAACACATATCTGAGACGATCCTAAACACACATCCACTTTAAAAGATATATTTTTTACTTTAAAATCTCAAAAGTAGCATCTAAGCTTACAACTAGCATTTACACCTACTAATCACACATTTAAACTAACAATTTACACTTAAACATTCAACAATCACAAATAGTCAAAAATTTAGGGTTAAAAAACACCTTAGAAAGTAGATGAAACAACTCTATATCCTAGAAATTAATTTAAACAAACATCACATACAATCTAAAACACACACACACATCCATGTTAAATAATTATTTTCGCCTAAAATTGCAAACATAGATGCAACCTTAAAGATCTAGCATATACATTCACTAATCACACATATAAACTAATAAAACACTTAATCTAATCATCACCAATCAAACTTAAAACTTTGCGGTTGCAAAAATACCTCAAAACCCTAGATCGGACAAAATAGTGGTGACAACGGCATGACGCCTAAGCGTCCGGCGTGATAACGCCTCGGGTTGGGAAATAATCAGGAGTAGGGTCGGGAGGGAGGAACGATCGAGAGAACAGTGTTCTCGATTAGGGGTTGTAGCTCTTGATTTAAAGTAGAGTCACCCTCAGGCGACCGGCCGATGGATGCCACGCCAGCCTGAGCTTATTTTTAAATTTTTTAATGCCTAATTACATAATTAATATTTTAGTTAAGCCTGTTTTAAAATTTTAGCCTTTTTAAATGTGATTTCGAAATTTAAAGATTTTTAAATTAAATTTTTTTCATATTTTTTAATAAATTTTTTTTTGTAATCAATACTTAAATAAATAAATATTATATTATATTTATATTTGATACATGAATGAACCAACTTAAATGTTAATTGGTTTAATTTTTTATTCATAAATTTATTCATTTGTTAATTTATAAAAACTATTTTCAATTTTAAGAATGCAATGTTAGGGATGATTTAATTGTTTTAAAACTTATTATTATATTATTACATTACTTTGGTTATATTTGGCAGTTTTCAATTTTGTTTTATAGCTAAAAAATAACATAATTTTAATTAATAATTGCTAATTAAATAATAATTATATTTTATACTAATTTATAAAAATTTAATTTATCATTAATGACATAATTAAAATATTACTAAGTAAATTATTAGTAATTTTATTAACAATTACAGATACAAATAATAATATTATTATTCATTCAAGAAAAACTCAAAAGAGTTATAGTTATTATTCGTTTCATAATCTTCTCCAATCCCAAAAAATAATCGGTGATAGAACTTGTTAGTTTAGAGATTCTATGACATACATTATTTGTGTACTCACTACATTACATTGATAAAATACCCATGCAAAATAAATCTTTACTGAATGTGGTAATCACTTGCTTCTAGTTCTATATAGCTCAGTTAGCAAAGCATGATCATGCAAATTCTCTTCTTCTAGCAACTTAGACCAAGCCTATTCAAACTCTTCTTTTGAATCACATTTACTCATGCATGTATAAAAGAGACTTTGTATAGTCTTATTACTATGAAAATGGAGTACTTTTGAAGGAACTTTCTTCAAAATATATCGACACAACCACTAGTATGGGATAATTCAATTTCAATAGCTCTCGTCATTGCTTGATCTTGATCATTGAATATTGTTATAGGATACCCCTAATTCATTATCTGAATAAATATTTTGAATAGCCATTTGAATGATTTAATTATTTCTTGAGATAAAAATGCTACTTCAAAAAAAATATTTTGACAATGATGATTAACTTAAAAAGGTGCACAAACTAGATTATATTTATTGAGTCGATAACTTGTATAAAAAATTATGACATCACAAAAATAGTCATAGTCTATCCTTGACATGCCATCACTCCCAAAAAATTCACCAAACTATCTGACTCATCAATTTAGACATCTCATGCAAACATTTCATCTTCTGCTTGCCTTTACTTGAACAATTGTATTAATGTATTAGAATCACCATTCACAATCCTTGCTATTCTTTCTTTTGGAATATAATTGAAAGCATCTCTTTTTGTAAACCCAACATTCTCCACTCTATGAACTTTCTCAGTAAGATAGTTGAATGCATCAATTGCCCTAATTCTAGCCTCAATCATCATTTTAACACACCGTCTTCTTCCTTGATGCCTCGTAAGATCTTAAAAGATGTTGGTCACTCAACTTTGCTAAGGAATTATTATGACTTTCTACTTTTCTTAACCTTTAATTCCCATCCAAATCAATAAAAAATCTAATCATTGTGGGACAACCTAACATTCTGCTTCATTAAGTTTAGATTGAGACCTTTTTTTAAACCTTCTTTTACACATAAGAAATCCTTTGATTTCAAATTCTTCGAGTTCGCCAATAACTAGCATGATCCTTCTAAACATTGAATCCAGTTTGATATACATAATCACATTAAAATTCATATGCCTCTTTTCATCAGAACAATAGTGCTTCATTTGCCTATAATTGGTTCATGAGACACAATAGCTTCATCATCAGATGTTCCGCATTCATGCACACACACACACACACACACACAAACACACATGTATTATGAAAATCTATATAACATGTATAACTATGAAACCAAATCCTCTTAGAAAGAACTTAAACTAGCTTATAATACAATTTAGATTCATAATTGAAAGTCTCAGTGCTTCAAAATTTAAAATAAAGGAGTACACTATAGAATGTACAAATTGTACTCTAAAAACAAATAAAAATAGCATAAATCCTCTTGGAAAGATCTCAAAATAAATTATAATACCATTTAGATTCAAAATTAGAAGTCACATAGTGCTTTAAAATTAAAAAAAAAATGGAGTACACTCTAGAGTGTATATATTATACTCCCAATATGAAAATAAAATCCTCTTAGAAAGAACTCAAAATAATATATAATATCATTTAGATCCATTAGTAGAAGTCCCCCATCATTAAAATTTATTTTTAAAAAAAAGAGTATACTCCAAAGTGTATATATTGTACTCCTGGAAAACTTTAACAAAATTACCCAAATCCTCTTGGAAAGAACTTAAAATGGCTTATAATATCATTTAGATCTATAATTGGAAGTCTCACGGTGCTTTAAAATTTAAAAAAAAGTATACTCTATAGTGTACAGATTGTACTCCTGAAAAATTACAGTAAAACTACTGAAATCCTCTTGGAAAGAACTCAAAATAGCTTATAATATCATTTAGATTCATTATTGGAAGTCCCCATCATTTAAATTTTTTTAAAAAAAGACTATACTCAGAGGATTGTACTCTTGAAAAAGTATAGCAAAATTCCAAATCCTCTTGGAAAGAACTCAAAACAAATTATAATACTATTTAGATCCATTATTTAAAGTCCCTCAGTGCTTTAAAGTTTTTTTTTTAAAAAAGATTGCATTATAGAGTGTACAGATTGTAATCCTAAAAAAATAGAAAAAATCTCAAATTCTTTTAGAAAGAACTCAAAATAGATTATAATACCATTTATATCCATTATTGGAAGTCCCTTGGTACTTTAAATTTAAAAAAAAAAGCGAGTACACTCTAGAGTGTACAGATTGTATCACGAAGATATAAATCAACCCAAATCCTCTTGGATAACACTCCAACATATATAATATCATTTAGATCCATAACTGGAAGCCTCACATCATTTAAAATTAAAAAAATGAGTATACTCTAGAGTACACAGATTATACACTCTAAAAAATTGAACAAAAATTACTCAAATCCTCTTAAAAAACTCAAAATAGATTATAATATCATTTAGATCCATAATTGGAAGTCCCACAATGCTTTAAAATTAAAAAAGTATTACACTCTACAGTGTACAGATTGTACTCCTAAAAAAAGATTAAAAATAGCCCAAATCCTCTTGAAAAAAAAACTCAAAACAACTTATAATATCATTTAGATCCATTATTCGAAGTCCCTCATCATTTAAATTTTTTTTAAAAAGGAGTACACTTCAGAGTGTACATATTGTACTCTGAAAACTACAACAAAATAACCAAAATACTCTTGGAAAGAACTCAAAATAGCTTATAATACCATTTAGATCTATAATTGGAAGTCTCAAAATTTTAAAAAAAAGTTGTACACTCTATAGTGTATATATTGTACTCTGAAAACTGCAACAACTCAAATCCTCTTGGAAAGAACTAAAAACAGATTATAATATTATTTAGATCCATAATTGGAAGTCTAAAAGTGCTTTAAAATTAAAAAAATGGAGTATACTCTAGAGTGTATAGATTATACTCCTAAAAAATAGATAGAAAATAGCCCAAATTCTCTTGGAAAGAACTCAAACTAGCTTATAATACCAATTAGATCCATAATTGGAAGTCTCACAATGCTTTAAATTTTTTAAAAAAATTGTAGTACACTTTAGAGTGTACAGATTGTACTCCTAAAAATAGATAGAAAATAGCCCAAATCTTCTTGGAAAGAACTCAAAATAGCTTATAATATCATTTAGATCCATAATTGAAAGTCTCATAACGCTTTAAAATAAAAAAAAGGATGTTGACATCACTTTTAGAGTGAGTTCTTAACTTCTTCATCATAGATCTAGAACTCTTATAGACACTAAGAGCTCCTTAGTCCTATGACTGATTAAGTGAACACTTAACCAAGCCTAGAGACTTAGAAGGGTTAACCATAGAGATAGGTCATGTCAAGGGACTTAGGGAGATTTGTTACCCCTATAGCCTAAACCCAATCCATGCTTTCCTTCTCAAACCAAACCTCAAATTCATGCCAAATCCAAACCAAATTTTCAAACTCATAATCAATCCCATGATCAAATCCAAGCTCAAAATTCTCCATAAACTTTATGATTGAATCCCATGGCCTTAACTTTAGTGAAATCCAATTCAATTCCAATTCAATTGAGTTTCTCAAAGATAAATTCAATCTCTCAATTATTTACCAAATCCAAATCTAAACTCAATTCCAAATGATTGAAACCCAAAATCAAATCCAAGTTTCAAAATTCCTTCCTAAGCCATATGACCCACTCTCATAAGCTTAGCCAAATCTTCACCTAAGTTATCCCAAACTTGATTGATTTCTTTATAAATCAATCATTCCTTCATTTATATTCAAAAATATAAATGAAATCGACACTCAAATGATTAAAACAAAATCAAACTAAATCAAGCCAAGAATTCTTAGGCCATATGGACCTACCTCCATAAGCAACCAAATCTTAACCCAAATCAACCCAAAATCAATCGATTTGTTTATAAATCATTATTCCTTCATTTATATTCATAAATATAAATGAAACACCTTTTCAATGACCAAAAATAAATCAAACTAAATTGATTTTCTTCTTAGCCCTTTTGACCTACATCCATGAGCTTAGTCAAATTTGCTTTCAAATCACTCCAAACTCAAGTGATTTCTCATAAATTATTTATATCTTCATTTGTATTCATAAATATAAATGAAATATAAATTCAAATGGACAAAACTAAATCTAAAATCAATCCAAAACCTAATTTATACCCTTTAAGATAATTTCTTAAACTTAAAATCAACCCAAACCAAGCCAAAATCAATAGATTTTCTCTTGAATCAATCATTCCTTCAATCATCTATCTAAATATAAATGAAACCTACAATTATCTAGCCAAATTGAAATCAACCCAAGTGAAGCCCAACTTAACCCTTTTGACTTAAAAATTCTAAATGAACCAAAACATATCATAGCCCAAATTGATTGCAGTTGGATTTATATTTCAATCATAAGCTCATATACAAATCCAACTAAATCTTAATTAATCCAAAATCAAGTCAATTAACCCATTTAGGTCCTCTTGACCCAAAGTGGCCTAAAGAACCTATATGAATCAAGTTTCAATCCAACCCAAATTAGATTGAACCAAGGCCATCCAAGCCTCACACCATGATCATTGATCACCCTGGGATGATCAATTACCTTGGTCAAATCAAGTCAACTTGGTCCTTTGACCAAGTCAACGTTTAGCCCAAATGAAACCTAAACTAGCCAAAACCCACCATACACCAAATCAACTGAAACCATTGATTCACACCAACTCATAATCAATGATTGAACATGAATAAACCCTCAATTGAGCAAAACCAAGTCTAATTGGCTATTTGACCCAAAAAAAGGTCTGGGTCAAATCACAAACCCAAATTCATTGACCAATGGCTCAAGTTCATTCCAAATTTTTTATTGAACTTGACCAAAGCCATAATTGATTTGATCAATTGGTCAACTTGACCCAACCTAGCCCAAATTGACCTAAAGGGTTAAATTGGCCAAAATCCAAATTAAATTCAAATTGATTCAAACCAAAAGCCTACAATCATTTTAATTTACCAATTGAACATGAACCAACACCCCAACTCAATTTGGTCAATTTGGTCAAATTGGTCAACTTGACATTTGACTCATTTGATTCTAAATGAGCTAAAATCAAACCTAGGTCAAATTAATTAAAACCACTTGAAAAAACCCTCCAAATCATCATTTGAACCTAAAAGCCTTGGTTTAACCAAATTTGACCAATTGGTCAATGTAACCCAACATGACCCAATTTGAACCCATATGACCCAATTGAACCAAAACCCATAAAACCAACCCATGAGACTTTGGAGGCTGACTAGACTCAAACCCATCCTAGGTCAGCCCAAAATCAACCCAACCCCATTTAGAGCCAAGCCCACTATAAATCCTCCATGAATCCTGTCCCACATTAGATTCTTTCCTCTAATGGAAAAGTTTCCCTCTCATCCTTAGCAGCCATCAAGCTTCCAAATGAAGGATCACTTAAGCCACCCACCACTAAGTGAGCTAGGCTTGCCATGAACCAAAGGGATGTGAGTTCTCACACCTCCCATGCAAGCGAGAAACTAAAGGATCCAAGAAAGAGATCAAAGATCAAGCCTTGAGCCACCTCTCACTCCTTCCTCCAACCAAAGGAGCCAAGTGAACTTAAGACCCTCCAATGCTCGCGTGGTGGTGGCAAAAAAATGGGAGGCAACCTCGTCCACCTCAGCAAATCGAGGGGTATACCCCCTCAATTCTCACAGAAAAGCACACCATTCAATTTGTGAGAGCTACCAAGAGTGAAAGGAAATGCCTAGCACCTCCCAAAGTGATTCCATGCCTTCCCACTTTGAATTTTCCTCTCAGCAGATAGGAGATCAATCCCATCCAAGCTTGCTCATTTCTCAACCAAACTTCAATTCCTCTTACACACACCCTCTATGCACATCGTCGAAGTCACCCAAGTTATTTCACAAGCTTCAAAGCCATTAGAGGAGAGACTTCGATCAAGACTGAAGCTCTAAAGCTCAATCCTTGGCATTCCAAGCAATCCGGGTGGAACCAATCCAATTGCTGCTTAATAGGGCCTCGTCTCTACTAGATGAAACTACCTTCATCGATCCACCATCGGTCTTGAGCTCTGGCGATGTAATTCCTCAAAATTATAAATAAATGAAATTTTCCTTGGTCCTTTGTGAAAAAAATTTGCATGTGAGCCCATCCTAGCCGTTGGATCCTTGTGGATCCCTCGCCCGAAGGTGTGGATTGATTTTGGAGTGAATCGAGCTCGGTGAGCTCAGTCAGTGATCCATGGTGGGCGGGCTCGTTGTTGTTCATGTATGAAGAAGGATCACAGTATTTTGTTGATTGGAATGGGCGGCTTTGATCAAATCATGTTAAATTTCCTCAATTTTCTCCTTTTATGCCATGGGATTGATCTCTAGTCTAATCCAAGATCGGGCGGAGATCAATCTGTATCACCGTGACTCGGCGATGTGACAACTTAAATAGCTAATCTCATAGCGCCATGGAAAGCGCAATGTCGCACATGGCCGGATTAAGGCTTTAATTAGGTTAATTAATAGATTTTTAAGGTTGAAACTTCAATAATTCATAACTAATTATAGAAAAATCTAAAAAAATATAAATAATGACTCATTTTAAAGGTATTTCAGAGGGGTATCCATTAAAATTATTCTTAATTAATTTTGAATAGTAATTTTGGCTTAATTAGGGTTTAATTGAAAACTTAATTAGTCTAATTACTTCATAATTAATTAGCCAATCAATTTCAAACTTTCTGAGAAAGTTTTGGGAGATGACCTTTGCCTCCCATATTTTTCTTGAAATTTATTGGTTGATTAATTGGAAAAATTGATCGATTATCTTTTTAACTTAAATTAAGTGATAATTAAGCATGTGAACAATTAATCAACAAATTAGATCCCTTAATCATTGTTTAACAATGGTGAGACTTAAGTTAGATTGGGGCCTCCTCTAATCTTTCCCCCTAAGTTTTCTTCTCTTTTCTAACAAAATGATAATTAAAGATTAATTAACTAATTAATGACTTAATTAGTTAAATTGAAACTCAAATCATACTAAATCATGTTTCATTAAGTAAGAGGCTTATGGAATTAGGTTGGGACCTCTTTCCCAACCTTCTCCCCATAAGCCCATTTCATTTTAAAAGATAGTTAATCAAATTTGGCAATTAATTAAAAGAAATGAATTAATGGATTAATGACTTGATTAATTAAAGTAAAATTTTAAATATATCTGATTTTTCTTAATTGATTCATGGGTAGAGTTTTAGGTGTTTAATAACCTAAGAGGTTTAGTGAAATCATGGTTAGCTCACATGTGTGAGAAAATCATGAAAGTAATTAAGTGAGTTCCTTAAGCTTAATTAACCAATGATTGTAAGCTAATTGCATTAGGCCCCTTTTATTTCATAGGATCATTGTTATTTACCTTTCAATTCATTTGCACATTATATTAGCTCATAATCATTTGATTAATTGACTTAAGGCAACATAGATAAGGGTTTAATTAATTGATTTAATTCATGGCTTAACTTAATTAATCCTTAAAATTGGCTTAATTACCTTTCATTAAATAAAATTAACTTATAAATATGGGATGGGATTAGGACTACCCTCTTCTCACACTTCATAAATCAAATTAAACATAAGATTGAAAATGACATTAAGAAACTTTGATTTATTTTAAATAATTTAGTATGATTGTCCCTAGAAATTAGTTGGATTGAATGAAATTATGTGCTTATGTCTCTTTATTTCTTTTCAATCATATTAAATATTAACTATCACTTGATTCATGCATTCATCTTTTCCAAAAATTAATTAAATCAATGATTTCCTTTATGTCAAGCTTGCATATGTTGATTTAAATTAATATATGTGTGGTTATTATCATTATTAAATTCAAATCTATTTTTCAAAATTGATAAATGAATGATTATATATGCTATGAATGCTAGTTATAAATACATAGGAGATGTATGTGATTATAGCTTAAGTGTATGAAGTAAAGTTTCTTTTCTTTCATTCACGTATTGATTTATATAAGTAAGAATGTTAATGGGTATATAGCTTGGGCATTTCAGAGTATGAGGCTTTAGTTAGCCTCAAGGATGTCATTTGATCTCACTTTCTGATTTAATAATAGCATTACTATTTGGTTTCATTCTTATGTATTTCAATACTATAATTTATATAAGACTTTGGTCCATACAACAACAAATAACAACAATAACAAGCCTTTATCCCACTAAGTGACTATATGAATCCTTTGTCTCCATTGTGTCATTATGTGTCAAATTCTCATTTAATTCAAGTACTAAGGTCATATTTTTTATACATCTTAACCAAGGCTTTTTTAGGTCTACCTTTTTTTAACATAAGGCAAATCTAATGCATCTACTCTCTAAGGTCATGGACGACGCTTTATGTGGCCAAACCATCTAAGGCGACTCTCTCTAATCTTATCGCAGCTACTCCAACTTTTTCTGAACATACTCATTTCACATTTTATCTCTAAGAGTAAAATCCACTCATCCACGAGCATCCTCATCTCTAACTTAGTCTTATGCTTCTCTTTTATTGGCCAACATTCTGTACCATCCAACATTCTCTTGTTGGTCCATATGCATAAATATTTCAATCAAATAAAAATATAACTTTTGCATGATTTTCCTTCCTTTAGTTATGTATACATCCATATGTATTTGAGAAAAGCAAATATTTAGTCTGGACATCCCAGAAATATGAGGCTTTAGTTAGCCTTAAGGAGGTCATTTGATTACCTCACTTCTTTGGTTAACAATGGCATGAAATAGCTTATGTCTCTTATACATGTGTGAGTATTTGATTATGGAATTAGAACTCCTCTTTCTTTTATCAAAAATTCATTCATGATTAAGTTGTTGAATTAATTAATCATGTTATTGGGATATCTCTTTCTTATATTCATGTATACAAATTTACATATGTTTGAATGCAAGTGGGTTTAGAGTATGAACTTCCTGAAAATTTGAGGTTTTAGTTAACCCCAAGGAGGTCATTTGATTACCTCACTTCCTTGGTTAACAATGACACTTACTTGTTTAATTTCATCTCTATGTGTTTTTGTATAAGAATTTAGATAAAGCTTTAAATCAATATGATAAAATAATTCAATCAAAAGAAAATTATAAACTCTAAATATACACATTCATATCCATTATTTAAGTGTGCTAAAGACATATTATATTTAAAGTGAACCTGAACTTAGGATTAATTAAAATGTGTAATAAATCATTTACTAAAGAGAATTAAGTCTAATTGATATGCTTTAGAAGTGACTTAAGGTAGGGATAAAAGAGTGTAATCTTATCTTTTTTTTCTCTTTATAACACTTTGTTGTTAAGTGTAAGTCAAATAAAATAAAATAAAACACTAAGTAAAAAATTCTCAAATCAATTAAATGATTTAAAGTGAAATGAACTTCTTATCATCAAACACCCTTTTATACATAGAAAATTATAACAAAGCTTAGTTAAGGCATATCACATGAGCCTTAATACACACTTTAAAATTAAGTCACAACTTAGCTTTATGTTCAGCATGGAGTGATGTGTATTTGGTTTTATGATGTATTATTGTAGATTGGATGTTAGAGTGTATGATTCGTAGACTGGATGTTAGGCTGTGATTAGCCTAATCATATTTTATGCAGGGGATTGTGCTTAAAATAAATATAAATGCTCTATTTTACAAGTTGCTTAACTCTTAAGCATAATCCAAATTTAAGACAGGTGGACTTGGTTATCTATGTGCATGGCGCTAAGTCCAAATTATACATATAACTACTTGATTTATATGATGTGATTAGCTAACACTTGTTTTGCATGTGTAGTTAGATTTACTTTCCCTATTTTTATAATAATTTTGTATCATGGATTAGAATTAGTGCTATGGGGGGTTAGGATGAACATTGGCCAAAAAGTTTAGTCCTGGAGTATCATGTGATGCCTTGAAGCCTACCAAATCAAAAGAAATTAATCAAATGAGGAAATGAAGGAGATATGAAGACTTAAAGATTTGAAGACCTCCGTAGCACTTATCATTTATAAATTATAATTATTATTTTATTTACCAGATTGTATAAGGGTAGAGCTTGGCTACCCTCCTTCTCTTTTTTTGGGTTCTACGGTTCTATCCGATCACACCGACCTTTTATTCTTTTACGTTAGATTTATAAAGTTGATTGATGTATTTTTTTAAATTGTGCAATAAGAATGGCATGCCTCTTTATAGTTTCTAAAATAAATGATGCTTTAATGGGTAGTCTAGATCCGATTAGGCTCTTAGGGAAAATTTAATTTTTCTACACAACTACAACTCATAACTAAAATTTTTTGCAACTCATAACATCACCATAAAGTCTAGGTATTAAATTGAGATCACTAAAAGATTTAGCAACCCCTTAGCTGAATGTTGTATGTCTCACACCATACATACCATATTATACCACTCTTGTAAAATGAAGGCCTCACACACATATAGGAATGCTTGACTTATGAGAGCAACCCCTACTGATAGAGCTTCACCCTCTTTTCTCTTGATTTGACCCATAACTCATTTCAACATATATTTAGGCATAAAAAAATCTTATGGCCTTTTGTCAAAATGAAGAGTCAAAATCAAATAAAAATTGAAAAGATTTGTATTAGACTAAGTCATTTCTCATATCATTAATGCTCTAGTCTCTTATAGAGTGGTTTCATGGACTTTAGTTTTCTTTCTAAATAAAAATAACCCAAGAATTTAGTAAAATCATATGACTTGACCACATGATTTTAAAGCGTAGGAGGAGTAAGCTGGCTGCCACTCCATACAATTATAAGTCCAGCAGTCGGGTGATTTACTCTTTCTTATGGAGGTAAACCATATACTCATCTTCATTTAGATTTAGGTTGTGCTTTGGCTTATGCCAAGAATTTAAGGTTGTTGTTTCCTTTAAGCTACAAGCATAAATCCTCTCCTCTAAGGTATTTCTATAATCTTGTATTATTGTATTATAAGCTTTAGCAATCTAATAAGATTCAACTCAAACAAATAACTCTCTTCAATTTCAAATATATAAAGTCCAACCATATGATAGGTTGGAATGCTCACTAGGCATCCTAGTGTCATGAGCATTCTTTACTCATCTCCTTTGGCTTCGATAATAAGTCTTTTCTTTTGATCTATCCCAATTGATTTTCCAAATATAACTAATTTATTGATAGTCTTACCATTGAAATATTTGGAGACAATGATTGCTTACTTTAATCAATAGTATTCCTAAAAGATTCACATTCCTTTGCATGTAATTAATTATGGGGGCTTGCCCCCATAGGGAACTTTAGAACTCGGTTTAAATAAACCCTACTTTATTCATCTGTGTAAAGTAGGGAAAAAATCTCTAATATATTCAAAGACCAATCATGCCTTAGGAGTCCTCATTAGGTGATTATGTCCATTGAAGGGTGATGTCCCTATCTTTCGAGATAGTATGATATACCTCAATGTCATACCCGATCACATTAATGAGTACCCCCCAAATCTGTGTGATGTCTCCCATACAACATCTAAAAATAAACACCACAAAAGAGTACACTCTAAAGTGTATAGATTATACTTCTAAAAATAGATAAAAAATAACCCAAATCCTCTTAAAAAGAATTCAAAATAGATTATAAAACCATTTAGATCAATAATTGAAAGCCTGAGAGTGCTTTAAATTTTTTAAAAAAAGAGGGAATATACTCAAGAGTGTACAGATTATACTCCTAAAAAATAGATAGAAAATAACCTAAATTCTCTTTGGAAAGAACTCAAACTAGCTTATAATATCATTTAGATCCATAATTGGAAGTCTCACTAAATTTTAAAATTAAAAAAAATATTGAGTACACTCTATAGTATACAGATTGTACTCTTGAAAAATAGATAGAAAATAACTCAAATCCTCTTAGAAAGAACTCAAAATAGATTGTGATACCATTTAGATCCATAATTGGAAGTCGCATAGTGCCTTAATTTTTTTTTTTTTTAAAAAGAGTACACTCTAGAGTGTATAGATTGTACTCTTGAAAAATAAATAGAAAACAGCCTAAATCCTCTTAGAAAGAGCTCAAAATAGCTTATAATATAATTTAGATCTATAATTTGAAGTGCACAATGCTTTATATATGAAAAAAAGAGTACATTCTAAAGTGTGCAAATTGTACTCTTGAAAAACTACAGCAAAACTACTAAAATCCTCTTGGAAAGCACTCAAAAAGTGTAGGAAATTTATATTTCAAAAAAGATATCAAAAAAGATTTCAAAGAAGATCACTGAGTAGTGTTTCAAAATAACTATATATATACAATTGTGTAGAAAATTTACCGATACATTCATATTTATGACAACATCCTCTAAATTTGTCTTCATATGAAGTCAACCACTTTGCTGCTCGTTCTCCATCTTCACATTTTTTTCAATTGAATGAGAGATTTTTGTTTCTCTTCCGTCAACGCAAAAAAAAATTTAAATATGATCATTCTTTATTTCAGTGCCCTAAATCCATTATATATTACTTTTAAATTTCTTAGTATCAAATGGCGTCACCACGCTGCGCGGCGGTAATCTCATTGTTTTAACTAGTTGGGTCGGGTCCCGATCACATTAACGACATCAGGTCCCGCTGTTACCGCGAGGTGAAAGTCAAAAATTAGTATTTTAAGCATCGACATGTGCCCAAATCTGATTGGCATCTGGATACAGAGCTATATCCGAACTCTGCACATAATATTTTCTCATAATTATCAGCTTGTTCATAAGGTGAGAGAGATTTATTATTTTATATTTGTGAAAGTGATTCATAATTTTGATTTTGAGATTGAAGGAAACATTTTATCTTTTAGTTTAAAATGGATTATTATTATGATATTTTGAATATCATTTTAACTTTACATTTTATTTTTGTGTTAAAAATACGGAAATTTTTAAAAATTAAGTTTGTAATATTTTGGTTTAAAAAATATTTAATTATCCCCAATGTTATCTCTAAAGACTTAATTCAACAAAGATTTCATGTTATTAGCTTCTCTATTTGCAAATGGCTTAATTTTAAAATTAGGCCTAAATAATAACTTAATTTGCTAATTAGGCCATAAAAAATTAAGCCAATGGGCGCCATGCCGAGGTTTAGTGAATGCCACCGACTGCGATCATGCTACCCCTAATTTAGAGCCGAAATGAAAAATTGAGAGCTCGCTCTCCCAATTTTTGGTCCATTTTTCCGTCCGTCGGATCCGCTTGCTTGCGTCGTCAGCCTAGACGCACCTCGCCACAGGCCAAGGAAGTTCGCCGGAAGCTCTAGGAAGCTCAATGAAGGAGAAGCTAGGAAGGGTTTTTGTTGGTTTTTTTTTCCGATTTAGGTATTTTTAACCCTAAATGAAAAAAAATGTTAGATTTTTATTTTTATGAGTATAGTTGGTATGTTTAAGCTATTTAGTTTGATTTTCATGATAAATTTGAGTTAGATCTCATTTTGTATGTGGTGTTGTTATTTTTTTAGAAAAGTTAATTTGTGCGCATATTTTTTGTTACATATGTGCATAGATAATCAAGACAGATATTTGAAGGCTATGTTTGGAGAAATTCATTTTTGATGTTGGTTAAATGACAATGAAATTAAAATAAGATAGATATTTTAGCTTCATGAGTTTGAGAATTTTTTAATTATTGATACTGCACTAAAGTAGAGAGAAAGAGAAAATATTTAAAGTGTTAAACTGCCATTTCATCAAATTATAAATGAAAAAAAATTAAGGTTAGAAAAGTATATATTGGAATATTAGATGCCTAGGTTAAAAAAAATTTGCTTTCTCATTTCCTGCAATGTTATTTTAAGTTGGTACCATTTTTTTTATGAGTACTTTATGAGTACTTGAATTCAGACATGTGGTGAGTGTCGCAAATATTTTGCATTTATTTTTCTTTACGGGCACATGTGTTACACATCAATTTTTCTCTTCAACAAATTCATACCTATAATTTAAATATTCTTCAATCTTTTTAATAGTTAGTTTAAAGAAATTCATTTTAAACTGATTGAAATCATGTTTTTACCATCGTGGTGCAATTTTGAATTTTTCATTGTGGATTCATGATTTTATCATTTCTTCTGCATAGGCTACGTGATACATGGTGAGTCAAAGAATACATTATTTTTTATGTTTGTATTAGAAGAGAGAATTTATCGTATTCATTTAAATTCTTTGTATAGTGGCTTTCATGGTTTTTTTATATGGCCCTTCATTGATTTTCACACGATTTAAAACAAATGCATATGTGAAGTTCAAAAAAGTAGAGTTTCTCATTGTGAACAAAATCATGAATTTTGGGTTAAGTTACATGGGTCTACATATTTTTATCTTATTTTTTTAGGGAAAATTAGATGCCTAGGTCATCTTAATGCATTTCTTGCACTTTCATCATCAGTTACATTTAATTTATATTATATTTGATAATTTCATATATGCATGTTAGGATATAAGATAAATTAGAGTATACCATTTAGGATAAAAATCTCAATATATTTTCTTCTATATCTTCTATTAATCCAATCATTTTGTGTAATAGGTAGTAGTAGTTCATTTAGTCCCTTCATTGTATTTCTCTTGAATTAAATTATCTGCATTGATCAAGTGAGATGAGAGATTACTGGTATTCTGTTATTACTAGATGAGTTCGAATCTTGTATAATTCTTTACTATATGAACTCAGTAAGCGATGATTTTATTCCAACATATGTTGGTGGGAAAAATCATCCAATCCAAATCCCAAGGCGGATTAGATTCGAGGAATTACAGAAACAAATAATTAGGTTGTTGAAGCTAGATCCAATAAAGTTCTTTGTCAATATGGTGGGTCATTTTTCTATTGGTGTTGAATTTATTGCAAGTCCCATTAATGATGAAGAAGTTAGTGAAGCTATACTTAATGCAGCATGTGTGTAACCTATTATGATTTATGTTGAAGTTGAGGAACTGCCATATGGATATAGGGAGGTTAACAATATAGAAGAATGTCGAGAGCTCAGCACCGAGTACATCACACCGCCTAAGTACTTCTGGAATGCTATGTCTCAAGCAAGAGAACATGATTATTTTGGGGACAAGTTCTACTATTATGGGTGACCCAGAAGATAATGACATGAATCCACTACCTCCCGAAGATGTTGGATATGAAACTATGCTTAGTGGAGCTAGTAGTGATGACGATGAGGAGGATGATATTGGAGCGACATATAACAACCATCCCTCAGAGACTTGATTGTCGATTACTCAATTAAAGGCACAAGAGCACGATATAGAACAATGAATATTTGCGTAAAATCGGTAGAAATGGGATGAGGACCTTACATTTGATGGCCCATCGATGATTCTACTGAGAGGAGAACGACATTCCGATGAATTATTTGAAGATATGTGTTTTCAATTCAAGAAGCAGTTATAATTTGTTGTTCAGGGTTGGTCTATCATGAACAATGTTGAGTATGTCATATGTGCTTCAAATCAATTAAAATTCACTGTATTATGCACCCACCATTCTGACCCAGGTAGACCATGTTTGTGGAGCTTACATGCGAGATCAATTAAGAGGTTGGGTGGTGCTTGGCGGATTAGTTCAATGGACCTCACCTCATAGTTGTAGTCATTTAGTGCTTAATGCTGGACACAGGCAATGTATGTCACATTTCATTAATTATTTCATCCAACCCGCAGTAAGACATCAACTAGATTTAAAGCCGAGGGAAATTGTAGGTCGTATTGAGTCCAAGTTCAATATAAGAGTGTCCTACATGAAGGCCTGAGATGTACATCGAAAGGCAGTTAAGGTTATATTTGGCAATTGGGAGGAATCTTACAGATCATTGGAAAAATTCATGATTGTTGTATCTATGCCGAAGATATCTTACACTCAACAAAATTAAAATAGATTCCAAAGATGTTTGGTCATTTGAGTCTTCAATAAGAGGTTGGCTATTGTCTCCCGCCTATGCCTTGATGGTACTTTTCTCCTGGATAAGTACAGGAACTCTACTTAGCGCAGATCACGCAACAGCTTGTTCCCATGCAGTTGTGGAATCATAGTTCATCGAGTCATGGGTATGGTTTTGCGATTACGGACTTGATCCCATCAATATCTACAAGGTGATCTCGCCATCTCGAGATACATGCACAGAGAGATCTTTCTGGCGCACATCACTTCTGCCATGCCATTTGGAGAACTTCAAAAGAGCAAGACAATTTAAAGTGATGTTGACTTCATGTCAAAGAGATGTTGCGGAAACATGATGACATTTTTTTAAAAGCGACATATTAATCGATGCACTCATGGCACGCATGTCCTATCGATATACCCACATCATTTCATATGACACCGCCATCAAGTGTGTACGGGTATTCGCTTTACTTAAGCGGTGATATATCTCATTGACTAGGATGTCAAACACCCCGGTAGTAGTGGCGAGGAGGAGGACCATTGACCTCATCTACACGGGCTACACCACCATCCCATTACACTCTCAGATACGATTCCACCAGCGCAGATGATATATGTATTATCTTTTTTATACGGTTGATGGCATGTACTTGTAATTATTTTTATGTTTGTTATGTTTACTCCTCATTGTATAATCCTAGTGTTGTTTACTGTTTATTTATTTTGGTTAATTCACATGCGAGGAGTGAAGATTCACTGTGGAATTACATATAGTTCAAATTTAATTTAAGAACTTTTTATCATATATGTATTTATTATGATAAAGAGTCAAATGGAGGTATATCTCGAGTCAAAATTTATATTATTAGTTTTAATGTATTTTAGAAGTAAATGTTAAAAGTGTTAGATAATATCGTCAAATATAAGAAAAGAGTTGATTATTTTTTAAGAATGAGTAAACCCATTAAAACTCAATTTATATATAGAATATATTGAGAGTGTTTGATATTACTAAAGAATCATATATATTCAATAATTCTTATATTATGGCCAAAAAACAGGGGCTGTCACAATAACTTTAACTTTCACAACTTTAAAATTCATATATTCACAAAAATTGAGGCTACCCAGGCAAGATTCGTCAAAAGCTATCAACATGAAAGACGTTTAGTTTTTCATTATCTTTCCAACGATAAGCACAAAATCCTAAAACCTGAAATGAGCATGACCAAAAAATGGAAGTCGCTAGTTAATTTTTTAAAAAAAATAATTATGGTCTGATTGACCGGGCTTATTTTAAATTTTTTTAAGGCCTAATTAGCTAATTAATTTATTAATGAGGCCTAATTTGAAAATTAAGCCTTTGCAAATGCTCATAAGTCTTATCAATTTGAAAATTTAATTAATTTAAAATTTAAATTGAATTCATATAATTGTTTGAGTCGGCAAAAAATTTCATACCGTTACCATTGATTTGCAAATCCTTATTAATTTTAATTTTTTTAAAATCTAATTAATTTAATATTAAAATGTAACGAAAGCCATCAAAAGCCGTCACATAGGCCGTGAGCATTTTTAGTCAAAATTTACCAGTAGTTGTTTTGCTCAAATAAAAAAAATATTTATATAAATATCACACAAATTCTTTGTATTTATCTAAACTAATATTTAAATTTTGATATTTCTATTTTAAATAATAATAAAAATATTTTTGATATCATATTAAAAATTTAAATATTATATATATAAATATTAAAATTTAAGTATTAGATATCGTTATATAAGAATCTAAATAATTAAATTTTATATTCCTATTTATTCATTTGTTAGATTTTACTAAAAATTTACACTTGCTCAAGAATTAGCCTAGATTAAGCATTTATTGAATTTTTTATAACTTTAATAATTTTATAAATTATTATTTATAAATATAATACTATTTATTTATTTAAATTAATTAATATAATTATGATTTTTTTACTTAAGCTTAAAATATGATAAATTAATTAAAGTTAAGAAATTATGTGATTAATAATTACTTAATTAGTCTTAAAAGATGAAAATTTATGATTATATATCTAAGTATGAGGCAGTAAAGTTGAGGATATATAATGTGATATATAATCTTGAAGATTTTACTTAAAATTTAGAATTTGTGCATATTTTTTCCATCAACCACCCTCTCTCTCTCTCTCTCTCTAAAGATGGAGTAAAAGCTTGGGGAAGCCAAAGATGACGAGATGAGAATGCTTTAGTCAAAAAAAATAATAATAATAATAATTAGAATTTTATAACGCATTCAAATTAACACAAATCGGGAGCAGGAAGCTGAGAAGTAGAATGATAGATATTAGAACGCTTAGTATCGCATCTCCATCTTCAGGTGGCAGAATAGCTTGGGGAAGCAAGATGCCGGAGAGGAAGCGAGGATTGTGAGGAATAATAATTGATCAGAACTCCCATAGGTGATTCAATTCTAGATTTTTTTTATTTATTTTATTAGGATGGATGCTAAACCACCGTCTCGGATAATCGGCTAACAAATCCGCATCTCTCTCTGCAAGGTTAGAACGGATTCATGAGCCCTCCCAAACTATCTATAAATAAAGGGCACGCATTCGATCTTTCTACATTCTAAATTACTCAACCCAACTGTTCTTTTTCGTTGTGGAAGAAGAAGCCTTTCAAACACTCAAGCCTTCCAAATGGGCAATAAGAAGCGCCGCCGCAAGTCTCTGCGGGAAGTTCAGCAAAGAAATTGAGAACCTCAAGACTCGCAATGTGCAACTCGAGATGAAAGTGGCAGAGAGCCGAAAGATCGATCCATCTTGAGCAAAACCCAAAATAACAAACTCATCAAAGAAGTGAAAGAGCAGCGATTGAACAGCTAAACCTTGAGTTTGCTTCACGACGGAGAAGGATATTCTTGCGATATGGAGTGCGATGTTTTCGACTCGCCATCTCCTCTGCCTCAAGCCACCGACGGAATAAGGAGATGCTGAAAAGATGAAGGTTAAGTGCCAATTGAATGTCGGAAATCTGCTCTCTCTTGATAGAGAAAGATGCGGTTTAAAGGAGATTAAGCTCATACAGGAGAGTTCTGTCTCTCTTGATAGAGAGAAGGATGCGATTCAAAAGGAGATAAAGCTCATAGTTGAGGAGAGGATTTAAGACTTCGATCTTTAGAGCAAAAGAGGAAGTCTGCAAATGGATCTACCACATTCCTTCATTCTTTAGCCACAGAAAGTGATTGGAAAAATTTTGTACTCTGAAGCAGATACATAGTGGAAGATTTTTATTGGGCTAGGCCCTATGACTTTTTCCCTTTTTTCGAGGTTTTTTACGTAAAAAGTTCTAGAGTTTTTTTATTAATTCTTCATACATTTGTCTGGATTCATAACAAAGCTATAAACTTTTATTCAATCGGTTTTCAAAGATGCAACAGCTTTGACATCATCAGGAACATTTGTTTACATCTTCACAATGGTTGATAATCGACTTTATGTTGAAATAGCACCACATATATGGTGAGGAAAATCTTACTCGAGGAACACATAAGAAGAATGAAAATTCATCAAACCATCCTTCAACTTTTCTTAGACCTGGGGCAACTTAAAGATTATCTAAATCAATGTTCTGAATATCTAATTGATTATCAGTTTGAGAAGTAAGTCAGTAATACTAATAAAAAAGCAAAAGTCAAGGAGCAACTTTGGCTACAAGCTCAAACAAATATTTTTATTTGACCCCTTCCACACAGGTTAACGTCATCGAGCAAAGACTCTGACAAACAATCTTAGATAGGTCAAAACTTCAGACATACTCCACACAGGTTAATGACATCGAATGAAGACTCTGACAAACAATCTCGAATATGTCAAAACTTTAAACCTACTCCACACAAGTTAACGTCATCGAGTAACACTCTAACAAACAACCTCGGATAGGTCAAAAATCCTCAGCGGATTTAATTCTACCTCTTCCATAGGTTAATAACACTCGACAAACAATAATAGGTCAAAAAATTCTCACGATTCAAATCGACCTCTTCCATACATATTAACATCGAATAACACTCGACAAACAACCTCGATAGGTCAAAATCCTCGCCGGATTCAATTCGACCTCTTCCATAGTTAACGCCATCGTAACACTCTAACAAACAAATGAATCAAAAATCGTGGATTCAATTGACCTCTTTTATATAGATGTCATAATACTGACAAACAATCTGAGGTCAAAATCTTTTATTCAATTCAACCTCTTCCATACAGTTCCGCCATCAAGTAACACGACAAACAACCCTGGATGGGTCAAAATTCTCATTCGATTCTAGCCCTTCCATGCAAGTTAATTAACATCATGGAACTAAATTATCTATTATACTTCCTGAGTTGCTCGAACGACGGTTCCTAATTGACGTTTACCATCTTGGCAGTTGTCAATTGTTAAACCATCCATTGGAGTTTCAAGAAATCTAATTTTCCACAAGAAGAAGTATGAACTACGGGGCTTGATCACATCCGAACCTGGTCAGTCTGACGAGGACAGTTGACGCCTCTTTCAAGGAAAAATTAGAGCCTCGTCATATGAACTACGGGCCTTGATCGCCTCCAAACCGGTGGTTTTGACACTTTGATGCCTCTTTCGAGGGAAAATCGATTCCTCACTGTATGAACTACGAAACTTGATCTCCTCCAAACCCGGTTGGTCCGATGAGGACAATTGAAGCCTCTTTTGAGGGAAAAGGAGCCTCCATATAAACTATGCCTTGATCACCCTGGTATACAAATTGACACCTCTTTGAAAAATAGCTCGCCATATGGACTACGCCTTGATGAAAGAATGACCTTATCTTAAGAAGAAGAGGAACACTAGAGCATATGAGATTTGTGTCTTCACTGACCCTAGGGGTTTTATAGACCATAAAGGTAAAAATAAAAAATAAAAATAGAAAAATTTGGGTGAAAAAAAGAAAACAGGAAAACGAAAAAATTGACAAAACCCTTATCGATGCGTTTCTCAGCACGCGGACATCATGCGATACCCACACACACATCTTAGCATGGTAATCATAATCTTGTGCTCACATGAAAATCTATTTTCTCAAAATGTATGGTTAATGGATCTGCAAATTTTATTGAAGAATTTGCTATTTTAAGTATTTGATATATATTTTTGGATGATTGAGATAATATCATCCAAAATAGGACAACCGATATGAACGAAAATTCTACAGGCATGAATCTTGATGTCGAAAGTAATTTGATTAATCAAGACTAACCATCAAGCGCCATTATCAATCGACTTTAAATATGGAGTGTTTATAGTCAAATAGAGCGCCTTGATGAGCGGATCTAACAAGCCCAAGATCTCATAAATTTCATTTGAGCATTCAAATACTTAAAATACATCAAATGATCAAAGGAATCATTTTGAGCCGTCCGATGAAGTGGTTCAGATTTTGCATGTATTTACAGAAACACCACTCCTCTTATCTATAAATAGCCCCTCATTCTTCACATGAGGGGGTAAAAAATGCTAAAGAGGAGAGATAACTCTAAAGATTGAAAATCCTCTAAGCATAATCGGTGTAATGTATTGAACAAGACCTCTCGATACTCTCATTGTACCCCTATTTTTCAACAGCTCCAACTTCAACATAAACTACATAGTTAACTTTGATGTCGCATTGATTATGACTCACATACTTCATCATCAATGATGCAATAAATCCAACACTAATAGGAAATCAGCCTAGTAGACTAACATAGAACTTTACTGGATCTAACTTCAATGACCTCATAATGCGTCTCTGTAAGTCCATGAACTTAATTTGCCATGAGATTTGTATTGGATGATTTTTCTCACCAATATAAGTAGGAATAAAATCGTCACTTACACTCAGTTCACCACCACAATACAAAGTTACAAAGATTCAACTCATTTTTAACTCGAATACCACAACACGTCAATCTCATATTCATATGGACAAATAATAAATTCAATTTACTTTCAAATGATGGCAAATGAATCCACAACTTAAACTAACTATGTACACCTAATCATTTACCAATCATAAATAACATTAACTGTACAAATGAAAGTGGCAAAAAATACCTCAAAAATAAATGGATCCACTATAAACTTTAGAAAAATATTTAAATGCATATCTGAGATGATCCTAAACAAACATCCACTTTAAAAGATACGTTTTTAACTTAAAAATCTCAAAAGTAGCATCTAAGCTTACAACTAGCATTTACACCTACTAATCACACATTTAAACTAACAATTTACACTTAAACATTCAACAATCACAAATAACAGTCATTTAAAAATTTAGGGTTAAAAAACACCTTAGAAAGTAGATGAAACAACTCTATATCCTAGAAATTAATTTAAACAAACATCACATACAATCTAAAACACACACACATCCACGTTTAAATATTTTTTTCACCTAAAATTGCAAACATAGATGCTACCTTAAAGATCTAGCATATACATTCACTAATCACACATATAAACTAATAAAACACTTCTAATCACTTAACAATCACCATTAAAATGAACTTAAAACTTTGCGGTTGCAAAAAAAACCTCAAAAACCCTAGATCAGACACCAACAAGATGAACAAATAAATGACGTTAAGCGATCTACGGCAACAAATAACATCTTTGGGAAATAATCGAGTTCTGAGGAGGAATGATTGGGAGAACAGTGTTCTCGATTATTTTGATTTAAAGTAAAGTCGGTCGAACACGGGCCAATGGATGTCACGTCGGCATCATGTTAAGCTTACTTTTAAATTTTTTTTAATGCCTAATTACATAATTAATATTTTAGTTAAGCTGTTAAAATTTTGCCTTTTAAATGTGATTTCGAAATTTAAAGATTTTAAATTAAATTTTTTGTTCATATTTTTAATAATTTTTTTTGTTTTCAATACTTAAATAAATAAATATTATATTATATTTATATTTGATACATGAATGAACCAACTTAAATGTTAATTGGTTTAATTTTTTATTCATAAATTTATTCATTTGTTAATTTATAAAACTATTTTCAATTTTAAGAATGCAATGTTAGGGATGATTTAATTGTTTTAAAACTTATTATTATATTATTACATTACTTTGGTTATATTTGGCAGTTTTCAATTTTGTTTTATAGCTAAAAATAACATAATTTTAATTAATAATTGCTAATTAAATAATAATTATATTTTATACTAATTTATAAAATTTAATTTATCATTAATGACATAATTAAAATATTACTAAGTAAATTATTAGTAATTTTATTAACAATTACAGATACAAATAATAATAATATTATTCATTCAAGAAAAAACTCAATAAGAGTTATAGTTATTATTCGTGTTCATAATCTTCTCCAATCCCAAAAAATAATCGGTGATAGAACTTGTTAGTTTAGAGATTCTATGACATACATTATTCGTGTACTCATACAACATTGCTAAAATACCCATGCAAAATAAATCTTTCTTGAATTGATCACTTTTTAATTCTATATAGCTCAGCAAAAGCATGATCATGCAAATTCTCTTTTTCTAGCATCTTAGACCAAGCCTATTCAAACTCTTCTTTTTGAATCACATTTACTCATGCATGTATAAAAGAGACTTTCGTTTTATTACTAATAAAATGGAGTACTTTTAAAGGAACTTTCTTGAAATATCAGCACAACCAATGGCAGTATGGGATAATTTAATTTCAATAGCCATCATTGCTTGATCATTGAATATTATAGATATTTTATTCATTATTATCTAATAAATATTTTGAATAGTCATTTGAATGATTCAATTATTTATTGAGATAAAAATTCTACTTCAAATAAAATATTTTGACAATGATGATTAACTCCAACAAAAGGTGCACAAACTAGATTATATTTATTGAGTGATAACTTGTATCAAAATTATGACATCACAAAAATAAATCATCTATCCTTGACATGCCATCACTCCCAAAAAAATTCACCAAACTATCTCAATTCATCAATTTAAACATCTAATCCAAACATTTCATCTTCTGCCTTTACTTGAACAATGTTAATGTATTAGAATCACCATTCACAATCCTTGCTATTCTTTCTTTTGGAATATAATTGAAAGCATCTCTTTGTAAACCCAACATTCTCCACTCTAGAACTTCCTCAAGAAATAGTTGAATGCATCAATTGCACTGCCTCAATCATTGACTTTAACAGTTTCTCTTCCTTGATGCCTGTAAGATCTTAAAAGATGTTGGTCACTCGACTTTGCTAAGGAATTATTATGACTTTCTATAATTTTCTTAACCTTTTAATTCCCATCCAAATTAATAAAAAATCTAATCATTGTGGGACAACCGGTCCTAGTATCTGTTTTTTGAAATTTCATTGCGAAGTTTAGATTGAGACCTTTTTTAAACCTTCTTTTACACATAAGAAATCCTTTGATTTCAAATTGAAGCCAATAACTAGCATCCTTCTAAACACTAATCGTTTGATATACATAATCACATATATGCCTCTTTTCATTGTGAACAATAGTACAAGTTTTTATAATTGGTTCATGAGACAATAGCTTCATCATTGCACCATGTTTACCGCATTCACTTGCACATACACATACATACACACACAACACAAACACGCATGCTGTATTATGAAAATCTATATAACATGTATAACTATGAACCCAAATCCTCTTAGAAAGAACTTAAACTAGCTTATAATACAATTTAGATTCATAATTGAAAGTCTCAGAGTGCTTCAAAATTTAAAATAAAAGGAGTACACGATAGAATGTACAAATTGTACTCCTAAAAAATAAATAAAAAATAGCATAAATCCTCTTGGAAAGATCTCAAAATAAATTATAATACCATTTAGATTCAAAATTAGAAATCACACAGTGCTTTAAAATTAAAAGAAAATGGAGTACACTCTAGAGTGTATATATTAGACTCCTAAAAATAGATAGAAAATAACTCAAATCCTCTTAAAAAGAACTCAAAATAACATATAATATCATTTAGATCTATTAGTAGAAGTCCCCATCATTAAAATTTATTTTTAAAAAAGAGTATACTCCAAAGTGTATATATTGTACTCGGAAAACTTAACAAAATTATCCAAATCCTCTTGGAAAGAACTTAAAATGGCTTATAATATCATTTAGATCTATAATTGGAGGTCTCCTGCTTTAAAATTTAAAAGAAAAGTATACTCTAGTGATTGTACTCTAAAAAAATTACAATAAAACTACAAATTCTCTTGGAAAGAACTCAAAATAGCTTATAATATCATTTAGATTCATTATTGGAAGTCCCCATCATTTAAATTTTTTTTTAAAAAACAATGACTATACTCCAGCGTGTCCAGATTGGACTCTTGAAAAAGTATGGTAAAATTACCCAAATCCTCTTGGAAAGAACTCAAAACAAATTATAATACTATTTAGATCTATTATTTAAAGTCCCTCAGTGCTTTAAAGTTTTTTTTTAAAAAAAGATTACATTATAGAGTGTATAGATTGTAATCCTGAAAAACAAATAGAAAAAAACTCAAATTATTTTAGAATGAACTCAAAATAGATTATAATACCATTTATATCCATTATTAAGTCCCTTGGTACTTTAAATTTAAAAAAAAATGAGTATACTCTAGAGTGTACAGATTGTACTTCTGAAGAACAGATATAAATCAACCCAAATCCTCTTGGATAACACTCCACACAACATATAATATCATTTAGATCCATAACTAAATTAAAAATAAATGATTCTATACCAGAAATTATACTAATCAAATCTCTTAAAAAACTATTATCATTTAGATCCATAATTGAAGTCCCACAATGCTTTAAAATTAAAAAAAGTATTACACTCTATAGATTGCACACTCTAAAAAAAAGATTAAAAGTAGCCCAAATTCTCTAAAAAAAAAACTCAAAATTTATAATATCATTTAGATCCATTATTCAAGTCCCTCATCATTTAAATTTTAAAAAAGGAGTACACTCCAGTGTACATATTGTACTCGAAAACTATAACAAAATAACCAAAATACTCTTGGAAAGAACTCAAAATAACTTATAATGCCATTTAGATCTATAATTAGAAGTCTCACGCAACTTTAAAATTTTAAAAAAAGTTGTATACTCTATAGTGTATATATTGTACTCTGGAAAATTGCAAAAAACTCAAATCCTCTTGGAAAGAACTCAAAAGATTATAATATTATTTAGATCCATAATTGGAAGTCCAAAGTGCTTTAAAATTAAAAAAATGGAGTATACTCAGTATGATTATATTCCTAAAAAAATAGATAAAAAAATAGCCCAAATTCTCTTGGAAAGAACTCAAACCAGCTTATAATACCAATTAGATCCATAATTGGAAGTCTCACAATGCTTTAATTTTTAAAAAAAAATTGTAGTACACTTTAGAGTGCATGATTGTACTAAAAAATAGATAAAAATAGCCCAAATATTCTTGGAAAGAACTCAAAATAGCTTATAATATCATTTAGATCCATAATTGAAAGTCTCATAACGCTTTAAAAAAAAAAGATGTTGACATCACTTTTACAGAGAGTTCTTAACTTCTTCATCATAGATCTAGAACTCTTATGACACTAAGAGCTCCTTAGTCCCATGACACTGTGATTAAGTGAACACTTAACCTAAGCCTAGAGACTTAGAAGGGTTAACCATAGAGATAGGTCATGTCTTAGGGACTTAAGGAGATTTGCCTACCCTATAGCCTAAACCCAATCCATGCTTTCCTTCACAAACCAAACCTCAAATTCATGCCAAATCCAAACCAAATTTTCAAACTCATAATCAATCCCATGATCAAATCCAAGCTCAAAATTCTCCATAAACTTTATGATTGAATCCCATGGCCTTAACCTTAGTGAAATCCACCAATTGAGTTTTCAAAAGATAAATTCACTCTCAATTATTTATCAAATCCAAATCTAAACTCAATTCCAAATGATTGAAACCCAAAATCAAATCCAAGTTTCAAAATTCCTTCCTAAGCCATATGACCCACTCTCATAAGCTTAGCCAAATCTTCACCTAAGTTATCCTAAACTTGATTGATTTCTTTATAAATTAATCATTCCTTCATTTATATTCAAAAATATAAATGAAATCGACACACAAATCATTAAAACAAAATCAAACTAAATCAAACCAAGCTAAGGCCCTTCTTAGGCCATATGGACCTACCTCCACAAGTCTAACCAAATCTTAACCCAAATCAACCCAAAATCAATCGATTTATTTATAAATCAATTATTCCTTCATTTATATTCATAAATATAAATGAAACACACCTTTCAATGACCAAAAACAAATCAAACTAAGTTGATTTTCTTCTTAGCCCTTTTGACCTACATCCATGAGCTTAGTCAAATTTGCTTTCAAATCACTCCAAACTCAAGTGATTTCTCATAAATTATTTATATCTTCATTTGTATTCATAAATATAAATGAAATATAAATTCAAATGGACAAAACTAAATCTAAAATCAATCCAAAACCTAATTTATACCCTTTAAGATAATTTCTTAACCAAAATCAACCCAAACCAAGCCAAAATCAATAGATTTTCTCTTGAATCAATCATTCCTTCAATCATCTATCTAAATATAAATGAAACCTACAATTATCTAGCCAAATTGAAATCAACCCAAGTCAAGCCCAACTTAACCCTTTTGACTTAAAAATTCTAAATGAACCAAAACATATCATAGCCCAAATTGATTGCAATTGGATTTATATTTCAATCCTAAGCTATATACAAATCCAACTAAATCTTAATCAATCCACAATCAAGTCAATTAACCCATTTAGGTCCACTTGACCCAAAGTGGCCTAAAGAACCTATATGAATCAAGTTCCAATCCAATCCAAATTAGATTGAACCAAGGCCATCCAAGACTCACACCATGATCATTGATCACCCTTGGATGATTAATTACCTTGAATTAGGTCAAACCAAGTCAACTTGCTCCTTTGACTAAGTCAATGTTTAGCTCAAATGAAAGCTAAACTAGCCAAATCCCACCATACACCAAATCACCTGAAACCATTGATTCACACCAACTCATAATCAATGATTGAACATGAATAAACCCTCAATTGAGCCAAACCAAGTCCAATTGACTATTTGACCCAAGTTGACCCAAATTAGCCTAAAAGGTCAAAGTGGGTCAAATCACAATCTAACCCAAATTCATTACAACCAATGGCTCAAGTTCATTCCAAATTTTTTTATTGAACTTGACCAAAGCCATAGTTGGTTAAATTTGATCAATTTGTCAACTTGACCCAACCTAGTCCAAATTGACCTAAAGGGTTAAATTGGCCAAAATCCAAATTAAATTCAAATTGATTCAAACCAAAGCTTACAATAATTTTTAATTTACCAATTGAACATGAACCAACACCTACGCCAACTCAATTTGGTCAATTTGGTCAAATTAGTCAACTTGACCCATTTGACTCATTTGATTCTAAATGAGCTAAAATCAAACCTAGGTCAAATTAATTAAAACCACTGGAACAAAAACCCTCCAAATCATCATTTGAATCTAATCCAATCCTTGGTTTAACCAAATTTGACCAATTGGTAAACCTAACCCAACATGACTCAATTTGAACCCATATGACCCAATTGAACCAAAACTCATAAAACCAACCCATGAGACTTTGGAGGCTGACCTAACGACTCAAACCCATCCTAGGTCAAAAATCAACCCAACCCCATTTGGAGCCAAGCCCACTATAAATCCTCCATGAATCCTCTCCCACATTAGATTCTTTCCTCTAATGGAAAAGTTCAGCCTCCTCTCATCCTTAGCAGCCATCAAGTTTCCAAATGAAGGATCACTTAAGCCACCTAGCACACCCTAAGTGGGCTAGGCTTATGAACCAGGGATGTGAGTTAACTCACCTCCCATGCAAACGAGAAACTAAAGGATCCAAGAAAAGAGATCACCAAGATCCTTGAGCCACCTCTCTCTCCTTCCTCCAACCAAAAGCCAAGTGAACTGATTAAGACCCTCCAATGCTCGACGATGGTGCTAACCAAAAATGGGAGGAAACCTCATCTCATTCACCTCAAGAAATCGAGGGTATACCCCCTCAATTCTCACAGAAAATCACACCATTCAATTTGTGAGAGCTACCAAGAGTGAATGGAAATACCCTAGCACCTCCCAAAGTGATTCCATGCCTTCCCCACTTTGAATTTTCCTCTCACGTGTGCAACCGAGATAGGGGAGATCAATCCCAATCCAAGCTTGCTTATTTCTCAACCAAACTTCAATTCCTCTTACACACACCCTCTATGCACATCGTTGAAGTCATCCAAGTTATTTCACAAGCTTTAAATCCATCAGAAGAGAGACTTCGATCAAGACGGAAGCTCTAAAGATCAATCCTTGGCATTAGCAATGGAACCAATCCAATTCTATAGGCCTCTCTCTACGAACTACCTTCATCGATCACCATCAATCTTGAGCTCTGGTAATTCCTCAAAATTGTAAATAAATGAAATTTTCCTTGGTCCTTTGTGAAAAATTTGCATGTGAGCCATCCTAGCCGGATCCTTGTGGATCCTCACCCGAAGGTGATTGATTTTGGATTGAATCTGAGCTCGGATGAGCTCAAATCGAGTGATCCATGGTGGACGGGCTCCGTTGTTTGTCACTCGTATGAAGGAGGATCACAGGTTGTCTGTTTCGCATGATTGGAATGGACGGATTTGATCAAATCATGTTAAATTTTCTCAATTTTCTCCTTTTATGCCATGGGATTGATCCGCCTAATCAAGATGGACGGAGATCAATCTCACCGCCAACCACTTAAATAGCTAATCTCATAGCACCATGTGAAAAGCGCACAATGTCAGCACGCCACATAGTCCCGACGGGATTAAGGCTTTAATTAGGTTAATTAATAGATTTTTAAGGTTGAAATTTCAATAATTCATAACTAATTGTAGAAAAATCTAAAAAAATTTAAATACTGACTCATTTTAAAGGTATTTCAGAGGGATATCCATTAAAATTATTATTAATTAATTTTGAATAGTAATTTTAGCTTAATTAGGGTTTAATTGAAAACTTAATTATTCTAATTACTCCCTAATTAATTAGCCAATCAATTTCAAACTTTTTGAGAATGTTTAGGGAGATGACCTTTACCTCCCATATTTTTCTTGAAATTTAGTGGTTGGTTAATTGGGAAAATTGATTGTTTAAGCCCCAATTACCATTTTAATTTAATTAAGTGCTAATTAAGCATGTGGATAGTAATTAATCAACAAATTAGATCCCTTAATCATTATTTAACAATGGTGAGACTTAAGGAATTATTGGGGCCTCCCAATCTTTTCCCCTAAGTTTTCTTCTCAACAAAATGATAATTAAAGATTACTAATTAATGACTTAATTAGTTAAATTGAAACTCAAATCATACTAAATCATGTTTGTTAAGTAAGAGGCTTATGGAATTAGGTTGGGACCTCTTTCTCAACCTTCTCCCCATAAGCCCATTTCATTTTAAAAGATAGTTAATCAAATTTGGCAATTAATTAAAAGAGAAATGAATTAATGGATTAATGACTTGATTAATTAAAGTAAAATTTTAAATATATCTGATTTTCTTAATTGATTCATGGGTAGAGTTTTAGGTGTTTAATAACCTAAAGAGGTTTAGTGAAATCATGGTTAGCTCACATGTGTGAGAAAATCATGAAAGTAATGTTAGTCTTAAGCTTAATTAACCAATGATTGTAGCTAATTGCATTAGGCCCTTTTATTTCATAGATCATTGCTATTTACCTTTCAATTCATTGGCACATTATATTAGCTCATAATCATTTGATTAATTACTTTAAGGCAACATAGATAAGGGTTTAATTAATTGATTTAATTCATGGCTTAACTTAATTAATCCTTAAAATTGACTTAATTACCTTTCATTAAATAAAATTAATTTATAAATATGGGATGGGATTAGGACTAGCAAACCCTCTTCTCATTCAATTAAACATAAGATTGAAAATGACATTAAGAAACTTTGATTTATTTTAAATATTTATTTAGTGATTGTCCTAGAAATTAGTTGGATTGAATGAAATTATGTGCTTATGTCTCTTTTCTTTTCAATCATATACATATTAATTACATGATTCTATTTTATTTTTTCAAAATTATTAAATCAATGATTTCATATATCTATATATTAAAATAAATATAGGAGATGTATGTGAAAAGCTAAAGTAAAGTTTCTTTTCATTTCCATAAGTAAGAATGTTAATGAATTGGGTATCCCAAGAATACAAGGCTTTTAGTTAGCCTCGATGTCATTTAATTATCTCACTTTCTGATTTAATAAAGACGTACTCTATTTGGTTTCATTCTTATGTATTTCAATACTATAATTTATATAAGACTTTGGTCCATACAACAACAACAATAACAACAATAACTCCTTTATCCCACTAAGTAGGCTATATGAATCCTTTCTCCATTGTGTCCTATTATCTATCAAATTCTCATTTAATTCAAGTATACTAAGGTCATTTTTTATACAACTCTAACAAGGCTTTTAGGTGCCTCTACCTTTTTTTTTTAACATAAGGCAAATCTAATGCATCTACTCTCTAAGTCATCGGACTAATGACGCTTTATGTGGCCACTATTTAAGGCACTCTCTCAATCTTCCACCGGAGCTACTCCAACTTTTTCCAACATACTATTTCATTTTATCTCTAAGAGTAAATCCACTCATCCACCTTTAGCATCCTCATCTCTATAACACTTAACTTAGTCTTATGCTTCTCTTTTATTGGCCAACATTCTGCACCATCCAACATTCTCTTGTTGGTCCATATGCATAAATATTTCAATCAAATAAAAAAATAATTTTTCCATGGTTTTCTTTCCTTTAGTTATGTATACATCCATATGTATTTGAGAATAATAAATATTTAGTCCGACATCCCAAATATGAGTTTTAGTTAGCTCTAAGGAGGTCATTTGATTACCTCACTTTGGTTAACAATGGCATGAAATAGCTTATGTCTCTTATACATGTGTGTATTTGATTATGGAATTAGAACTCCTCTTTCTTTTATCAAAAAATTCATGCATGATTAAGCTTAAAATTAATTAATCATGTTATTGGGATATCTCTTTCTTATATTCATGTATACAAATTTACATATGTTTGAATACAAGTGGGTAGAGTATGGACTTCAAAAATATGAGACTTTAGTTAACCCAAGGAGGTAATTTGATTACCTTTGGTTAACAATGACACATACTTGTTTAATTTCATCTATGTGTTTTTTTGTATAAGAATTTAGATAAAGCTTTAAATTAATATGATAAAATAATTCAATCAAAAGAAAATTATAAACTTAAATGTACACATTTATATCCATTATTTAAGTGCTAAAGACATATTATATTTAAAGTGAACCTAAACTTAGGATTAATTAAAATGTGTAATAAGTCATAAAGAGAATTAAGTCTAATTGATATGCTTTAGAAGTGACTTAAGGTAGGGATAAAAGAGTGTAATCTTATCCTTTTTTTTTCTCTTTATAAGACTTTGTTATTTTGTGTAAGTCAAATAAAATAAAATAAAACACTAAAAAAAAATTCTCAAATCAATTAAAAGATTTAAAGTGAAATCAACTTCATCAAAACACCCTTTATACATAGAAAATTATAACAAAGCTTACGAGGCATATCATTATGAGCCTTAATACACACACTTTAAAATTAAGTGCAACTTCTAGCTTTATGTTGGCAAAGGTAATGGAGTGATGTATTTGGTTTTATGATGTATTATTGTAGATTGGATGTTAGTGTATGATTCAGATGATGTTAGTTGTGATTTTAATCATATTTTTATGAGGATGCTTAAAATGATAAATGATCTATTTTTTGCTTAACTCAAAGCATAATCCAAATTTAAGATAAAGTTAACTTTATCTATGTGCATGCTAAGTCCAAATTATACATATAACTACTTAATTTATATGATGTGTTTAGCTAACAATTGTTTTGCACGTGTAGTTAGATTTACTTTCCCTATTTTTAATATAATTTTGCATCATGAATTAGAATTAGTGCTATGGGAGTTTAGGATGAACATTGGCCAAAAAGTTTAGTCCTGGAGTATCATGTGATGCCTTGAAGCCTACCAAATCAAAAGAAATAAATCAAATGAGGAAATGAAGGAGATATGAAGACTTGAAGATTTGAAGACCTTCATAGCGCTTATCATTTATAAATTATTATTATTATTTTATTTATCAGTTGTATGGGTAGAGCTCGCTACCCACTTCTCTTTTGGGTAGACTATCCGACGCACCTTTTATTCTTTTACATTAGATTTATAAAGTTGATTAATATTTTTTTTTTAAATTGTGCAATAAGAATGGCATGCCTCTTTATAGTTTCTAAAATAAATGATGCTTTAATGCAATTACAGGCTCTTAGGAAAAAATTTAATTTTCTACACAACTACAACTCATAACTAAAATTTTCTAACTCAAACCTCACCATAAAGCCTAGGTATTAAATTAAGATCACTAAAAGATTTAGCAACCCTGAATGTATGTCTCACACCATACATACCATATTATACCACTCTTGTAAAATGAAGGCCTCGTCTACACATATGGGAATGCTTGACTTGTGAGAGCAACCCCACCGATGAAGCTTCACCCTCTTTCTCTTGATTTGACCCATAACTCATTTCAACATATATTTAGGCATACAAAAATCCTATGGCCTTTGTCAAAATGAAGAGTCAAAATCAAATAAAAATTGAAAATTTTATTAGACTAAGTCATTTCTCATATCATTAATGCTCTAGTCTCTTATAGAGTGGGTTCATGGACTTTAGTTTTCTTTCTAAATAAAAATAACTCAACAATTTTATAAAATCATATGACTTGACCACATGATTTTAAAGCGTAGGAGGAGTAAGCTGGCTACCACTCCATGCAATTATAAGTCCAGCAGTCGGGTGATTTACTCTTTCTTATGGAGGTAAACCATATGCTCATCTTCATTTAGATTTAGGTTGTGCTTTGGCTTATGCCAACGCTCCCTAGATTTAGAATTTAAGGTTGTTGTTTCCTTTAAGCTACAAGCATAAATCCTCTCCTCTAAGGTATTTCTATAATCTTGTATTATTGGATTATAAGCTCTAGCAATCTAATAAGATTCAACTCAAAAAATAACTCTTCAATTTCAAATATATAAAGTCCAATCCATATGATAGGTTGGAATGCTCACTAGGCATCCTAGTGTCATGAGCATTCTTACTCATCTCCTTTGGCTTCGATAATAAGTCTTTTCTTTTGATCTATCCTAATTGATTTTTCAAATATAACTAAGAAAGTCTTATCATTGAAATCTTTGGAGACAATGCTTGCTTACTTTAATCGAGAGTATTCCTAAGAGATTCACATTCCTTAGCATGTAATTAATTATGGGGGCTTGTCCCCATAGAGAACTTTAGAACTCGGTTTAAATAAACCCTACTTTATTCATCTATGTAAAGTAGGGAAAAAATCTCTGATATCTTCAAAGACCAATCATGTCTTAGGAGTCCTCGTTAAGTGATTATGTCCATTGAAGGGTGATGTCCCTATCTTTTGAGATAGTATGTCATACTCAATGTCATACCCATCACTTCAATGTGTACCCTCCCCAAATGTGTGATGTCCCCTATACAACATCTAAAAATAAACACCAAAAAAGAGTACACTCTAGAGTGTATAGATTATACTTCTGAAAAATAGATAAAAAATAACCCAAATCCTCTTAAAAAGAATTCAAAATAGATTATAAAACCATTTAGATCAATAATTGAAAGTTTGAGAGTGCTTTAATTTTTTTTTTTAAAAGGGAATATACTCTAGAGTGTACAGATTATACTCCTAAAAAATAGATAGAAAATAACCTAAATTCTCTTTGTGAAGAACTCAAACTAGCTTATAATATCATTTAGATCCATAATTGGAAGTCTCATTATGTTTTAAAATTAAAAAAATATATATTAAGTACACTCTGTAGTATACAGATTGTACTCTTGAAAAATAGATAGAAAATAACTCAAATTCTCTTGGAAAGAACTCAAAATAGATTGTGATACCATTTAGATCCATAATCGAAGTCACATAGTGCCTTAAAATTTTTTTTTTTAAAAAAAAGAGTATACTCTAGAGTGTATAGATTGTACTCTTGAAAAATAAATAGAAAACAGCCTAAATCCTCTTGGAAAGAACTCAAAATAGCTTATAATACAATTTAGATCCATAATTTGAAGTGCACAATGCTTTATATATGAAAAGAAGAGTACATTCTAAAGTATGCAAATTGTACTCCTGAAAAACTATAACAAAACTACTAAAATCCTCTTGGAAAGCACTCAAAAAGTGTAGGAAATTTCTATTTCAAAAAAGATTTCAAAAAAGATTTCAAAGAAGATCACTAAGTAGTATTTCAAAATAACTATATATATACAATTGTGTAAAAAATTTACTGATGCATTCATATTTATGACATCATCCTCTAAATTTTTCTCCATATGAAGTCAACCACTTTGCTGCTCGTTCTCCATCTTCACATTTTTTTAAATATGATTATTCTTTGTTTGAGTGCCCTAAATCCATTTATATAATAAATTTCTTATATTCAAAGGCTCAGCTAAGAGATTTATTATTTTATATTTGTGAAAGTGATTCATAATTTGGATTTGATTGAAGGAAACATTTTTATCTTTTTAGTTTAAAACAGATTATTATTATGATATTTTGAATATCATTTTAACTTTACATTTCATTTTTGGGTTAAAAATTTGGAAATTTTTAAAAAATAAGTTTGTAATATTTTGTTTTAAAAAATATTTAATTATCCCCATTGTTATCTCTAAAGACTTAATTCAACAAAGATTTCATGTTATTAGCTTCTCTATTTGCAAATGGCTTAATTTTAAAATTAGGCCTAATTAATTACTTAATTAGGTAATTAGGTCGTAAAAAAATTTCTCCGTTACAGATTATTATTATTTAAATAAATGAAAAATAAGAGCTCGCTTCTCAATTTTGTCCATTTTTTGTTTTATTTGTTGTTCAAAAGATATCAAAGGAATCTCTGAAGGATAAGCTAGAAAGGGTTTTTGTTGCTTTTTTTGCCGATTTAGGTATTTTAACCCTAAATCAAAAAAAAATGTTAGATTTTATTTTTATGAGTATATTTATGTTTGCTTATTTAGTTTGATTTTCATGGTAAATTTGTGTTAGATCTCATTTGTATGTGGTGTTGTTTTTTTAGGAAAGTTAATTTGTAATATATTTTTTGTTACATATGTGCAAAGATAATCAAGACAGATATTTGAAGGCTATGTTTTAGAAATTCATTTTATGTTGGTTAAATGACAATGAAATTAAAATAAGATTACATTTTAGCTTCAATTTGAGAATTTTTTTAATTATGATACTGCACTAAAGTAGAGAGAAAGAGAAAATATTTAAAGTGTTAAACTGCCATTTCATCAAATTATAAATGAAAAAAAAAAGTTAGAAAAGTATATATTGGAATATTTAGATGCCTAGATTAAAAAAATTTGCTTTCTCATTTCCTGCAATGTTATTTTAAGTTGGTACCATTTTTTATGAGTATTTTATGAGTACTTGAAATGTGGCGAGAGTCGCAAATATTTTGCATTTATTTTTCTTCACAGGCACATGTGTTACACATCTATTTTTTCTCTTCAACAAATTCATATCTATAATTTAAATATTCTTCAATCTTTTTAATAGTTAGTTTAAAGAAATTTATTTTAAACTGATTGAAATCATGTTTTTATCATCGTGGTGCAATTTTGAATTTTTCATTGTGGATTCATGAGCAACTTGAGAACGAAGTGGCAGAGAGCCGGAAACAGATCGAGCAGCTCCGTCTTGAGCTGGAGAAAACCCAAAATAACAAACTCATCAAAGAAGTGAAAGAGCTCCGGAAGCAGATTGAACAGCTAAACCTTGAGTTTGCTTCACAGACGTCAGAGAAGGATATTCTTGCGGATATGGAATGCGATGTTATCAGACTCGCCATCTCCTCTGCCCTTGCCGAAGCCACCGTGCACAGGAATAAGGAGATTGCTACAGTAATAAAGAAGAAGGTTGAGTCGGTCGCTGCCGAATTGAATGCCGTGGAAATGCGGCTGCTCTCTCTTGATAGAGAGAAAGATGCGGTTCAAAAGGAGATTAAGCTCATAGTTGAGGAGAGGCTGCTGCTGCTCTCTCTTGATAGAGAGAAGAATGCGATTCAAAAGGAGATAAAGCTCATAGTTGAGGAGAGGGATTTAAGACTTCGATCTGTAGAGCAAAAGAGGAAGTCTGCAAATCCTCCTAGGCCCGAGCATGGTGGAAGGATACGGAGGAAATGGATTTACCCTGTTGCAGCTGCTGCGGCTTCATTCTTTGTAGTCACTGCCGCAGTGATCTTATTCTGTTCCAAGAATTCTATTGTTAGAACTTAGCTCTAGAATTTAATTTAATCTGTCGCTTAATTTGATCTCTTTGATGTATTATTATTATTAATTAGCGATTATAAATATTATTGTTCTCATTTTTCAATAGAAAGAGATTCTTGATCCTTCAAAATTGAGCTTTTACACAGATATTTCATCAGTTCGATTTAAAATTCAAAAAAGATAATAGCAGCTATTCAATCTCTGTTGGAATAAATAAAATTTTTCTGTGGTTTTTAAATGTGATTTCGAAATTCAATGATTTTAAAATTATAATTTTTTTCATATTTTCTAATAAAATATTTTTTTTGTTTTCTTGAATTATAAATAAAATAATTTAAAACTAAAATGCATTGAAGGATGCAACGTCACTAGATCAGGATTATGAGTCCGTTGAAATTTATCATATTTAAAATCTAGGCTTATAAATCAAGTCATAGATATTATTGTTATTTTTTATCTCACTGAAGAAATAAATGAAAATAAATTAATTAACAAAAAATAATATCTTGTAATTAATTATATAGTAATAAAATGAAGCATAGATATTATATGCACTATAGGTTTTTAAATTAGTTTGATATTTAAGGGATTTCTTTCAAGATACTTTGATTTTAACTATCATAACTAGTTTATTAAAATATTATTTATTTTTAAAAAATTAATTATATTTTTAATAAAAAATTATATCATTACTTCAAAGAAATTTTCATTCTTCATTAAGACATTAATTATTGTTTAAAAAGAAGCACGTTCTCATCTTTATTCTCAGTCACTAAGAAGTTAGTGTTGATGTAATACTCATCAGCGGTCACTCGCCATAAATATATGTGGTGAAAGATACTTAGTTATTTGCAATAATGAGTATTTTGATATATATTATTATATGTCATAAATAAATATTTGGCTTAATTTTTAATTTAGGCCATTTTATAAACAATTAGGTGATTAGATTTTAAAATAAAATAAAATAGGCAGTCGTGATTTACTTAATTAATTTTAAAATAATTATTAATATGCCATAAATCTCATCAAATGTAGGATTTTAGCGTGTTTGGTATCCTTGGAAAGAAAATGAAAGATTCTACAACTTTCATTTACTTTTGACGAATCTCAGTGGCATAGTTTACAAATGCGACTTAATTTGCAAAATTGAAGATATTGATCAATCCTCATTTTTGGCCATATCATCATTAAGTGTAGGGTTTATTTTATCGTTGAAAAGATAATAAAAAATTCTACAACTTCTTGATAACTTTTTGACGAATCTCGTCCTGGTAGTTTTGCAAATTAAATTATTAAATATATTATGGCCTTGTTTTTTTTTTTTTTTTTTATAATACAAGGATATATTATTTTTGGTAATATCAAACTCTCATTATATTTTATATATAAATTGAGTTTGAATTTTATGTAATTCCAGTTGAATCTTTCTCTTGAAGTAATATTAAACACTCTCATTATATTTTATATATAAATTGAGTTTTTTGCTGAAGAGGTCAAGGAATTAAAGATTCAAACTCAATTTATATAATGAAATATTGAATTATATATATTTAAAAAAAAAAAAAAAAAAAATCTAATATATTTAATTTTCAACAGTCACATTTAAAACTACGACTCACAGATTAGTTATCAACATAAAGTTGTAAATTTTTATTATCTTTCAAATGTGTACCAAACGATATCTAATGTGATATGGCCAAAAAATGAGGGCCGCATCAATATATTCAATTTTAATTTCAGTGGCACATTTGCAAATATTTGACTCAATGACGAGATTCATCAAAGTTGTTAACATAAAGTTGTATAATTTTTATTATATTTTCAGATACAACATCAAATCGATACATATGGTGATATGACCAAAAAATATAAATGCCCATTTAATTTTTTTAAAAAAATTAAAAGGTAGTCATTGACCGGTAAACTGTTAATTTTTTTAAAATGGCTAATCACCTAATTAAGTTTATAAAATGGCTTAATTTAAAAATTAACCCTAAATATTTTGATCTTTATATAGAATATTAATAATCTTATATTTAATCATTTATATTTATTTATTTCAATACATAAATAAATAAATAATATTTTATTTATATTTGATACATGAATGAACCAACTTAAATGTTAATTGGTTTAATTATTTTTACTCATTTGTTAATTTGCAAAATTATTTAAATTTTAAAAATACAATGTTGGATTCTTTAAAACTTATTAATATATTATTACATTACTTTGATTCTATTTGGCAGTTTTCAATTTTTATTTTATAGCTAAAAATAACATAATTTTAATTAATAATTGCTAATTAAATAATAACTATATTTTATACTAATTTAATTTATAATTAATTAAAATAATTAAAATATTACTAAGTAAATTATTAGTAATTATTATATGGATACAAATAATTATTATTATTTATTCAAGAAAAACTCAATAAGAGTTATAGTTATTTATTATTAATCTTCTCCAATCTAAAATAATCGATGATAGAACTTGTTGGTTTAGCCATACATTATTCATGTACTCATTGCGTTGTGATAAAATACCCATGCAAAATGAATCTTTCTTGAATGTGATTGATCACTTGCTTTTAATTCTATATAGCTTTAGCTAAGCATGATCCTTCTCTTCTAGCATCTTAGACCAAGCATGTTCAAACTCTTATTCTAAATCACATTTACTTATGCATGTATAAAAGAAACTTTCAACAATCTTATTACTATTAAAGCAGAGTACTTTTGAAGGAGCTTTCTTCAAAATATGTCATTGACACAATCCATGGCGGTATGAGGTAATGCAATTTCAATAGTTATCTTATTGATCTTGATCATCTGAATATTGTTATAGGATGTCCCTTCATTATCCAGGAGAAATATTTTGGATAGTCATTTGAATGATTCAATTGTTTCTTGGATAAAAATGTTACTCAAATAAAATATTTTGACAATGATGATTAACTCCAACAAAATGTACAAACTAGATTATTTTATTGAGTCAATAATTTTTATTAAAATTATGACATCACAAAAAATAGTCATAGTCTATCCTTGACATGCCATCACTCTAAAAAACTACCAGGTACCATAACTAAGCTAAACTAAATAAAACTAATAACTAACTAAAACCAAACTAAATGACTAATAATAATTAAATAAACTAAATAAAAATTAATAAACTAAAACTAATAATAAACTAAACATAACTAATAAACTAAAACTAAACTAATAAATAACTAAACTAAAACTAAACCCAAATAAACTAAAATAACTAACTAATAAACTAAATCATAACTAAACCATAAAATAATAATAAACTAAAATAAGCACTAACAAATAAAATTAAACTAAACTATTTGACTCATCAATTTAGACATCTTATGCAAATATTTCATCTTTTGCTTGTATTTCCTTGAACAATTGTATTAATGTATTAGTATCACCATCCACAATCCTTGTTATTCTTTATTTTTTGAATATAATTGAAAACATCTCTTTTGTAAACATTCTCCTCGTCAACTTTCCTTAGATAGTTGAATGCATTATCTAATTCGACTCTATCATTGACTTTAACACAATTTGTCTTCTCTTCCTTGATGGCTGTAAGATCTTAAAGATGTTGGTTACTCAACTTTTCTAAGGAATAATTATGACTTTCTATAAATTTCTTAACCTTTCAATTCTCATCCAAATTAATTAATCATTACAAGATAAGTCAGAGTTTTCTAAATTTTCATTGAGGAGTTTAAATTAAGACCTTTTTTAAATCTTTTGCACATAAGAAATCATTTAAGTTCAAATTCTTCTAGTTTGGCCAATAACTAGCATGATCTTTCGAACACTAAATCAGTTTGATATGCATAATCATAATAGAATTCATATGCCTCCCTTTTCATTGTGAACAATAGTGTCAAAGAGTTTGCCTAAAATTGGTTCATGAGACATAACAACTTCATCATTGCACCAATATTTTATCGCATTCACATGCAGACACACACACACACACACACACACAACACAAACATGTATTATGAAAATCTATATAACATGTATAACGATGAACCCAAATCCTCTTGGAAAAAACTTAAATGACTTATAATATCATTTAGATTCATAATTGGAAGTCTCATAGTGCTTTAAATTTTTTTAAAAAAAAATACACTCTAGAGTGTACAAATTGTACTCCTGAAAATAGATAAAAATATCCCAAATTCTCTTGGAAAGAACTCAAAATAGATTATAATACCATTTTGATTCATAATTAGAAGTCACACAGTGCTTTAAAATTAAAAAAAATGGAGTATACTCTAGAGTGTACATATTGTACTATTAAATAGGAAGAAAATAGCTCAAATCCTCTTAGAAAGAACTCAAAATAGTATATAATATCATTTAGATCCATTATTGGAAGTCCCCGATCATTTAAATTTTAAAAAAAATAGTACACTCCAAAGTGTACAGATTGTACTCCTAGAAAACTTTAACAAAACTACCAAAATTCTTTTGGAACGAACTTAAAATGGCTTATAATATCATTTACATCTATAATTGGAAGTCTCACGATGCTTTAAAATAAAATAAAGAGTACATTCTACTTATGATTGTACTCTAAAAACTATAGTAAAACTAGAAATCCTCTTGGAAAGAACTCAAAGTAGCTTATAATATCATTTAGATTCATTATTGGAGTCCCCATCATTTAAATTTTTTAAAAAAGTACACTCAAGATTATACAGTTGTACTTCTAAAATGTGTAGTAAAACTATCAAATCCTTTTAGAAAGAACTCAAAATAGATTATAATATAATTTAGATCCATTATTAAAACTCCCCCACAACTTTAAAAAGATTTTTTTTAAAAAAAAGACTACACTATAGAGTGTACATATTGTAATACTAAAAATAGATAAAAATAGCCCAAATTCTTTTGAAAAGAACTCAAAATAGATTATAATACCATTTAGATTCATTATTGGAAGTCTCTCAGTGCTTCAAATTTTTTTTAAAAAAAGCGAGTACACTCTAGAGTGTACATATTGTACTCTTGAAGAATAGATAAAAATCATCCCAAATCCTCTAGGATAGTACTCCACATAGCATCTAATATCATTTAGATCCATAACTAGAAGCCCCACATCATTTAAAATTTTTAAAAAGAGTACAATCTAGAGTGTCGATTATACACTCTAGAAAACCAAACAAAATTACTCAAATTCACTTAAAAAAAACTAAAAATAGATTATAATATCATTTAGATACATAATTGAAAGCCCCACAATGCTTTAAAATTTTTTTAAAAAAGATTACACTCTACAGTGTACAGATTGTACTCGAAAAAAATATTAAAAACAACCCAAATCCTCTTGAAAAAAAACTCAAAATAGTTTATAATACCATTTTGATCCATTATTCGAAGTCCCCCATCATTTAAATTTAAAAAAAAGTACACTCCAAACTGTACATATTGTACTCCTTAAAAACTATAGCAACCCAAATACTCTTGGAAAGAACTCAAAGCGACTTAATACCATTTAGATCCATAATTGGAAGTCTAGAGTGTTTTAAAATAAAAAATAAAAAAAGTACACTTTAGAGTGTACATATTATACTCCTCAAAACTACGCAAAATAACTCAAATTCTCTTGGAAAGAACTCAAAAAAATTATAATAACCATTTAGATCCATAATTGTAAGTCAGTGCTTTAAAATTTTTTTAAAAAATAGTATAGTCTAGACATACGATTGTACTCTAAAAAATAAATAGAAAACATCCCAAATTCTCTTGGAAAGAACTCAAAGCTTATAATACTAATTAGATCCATAATTAGAGTCTCATAGTGCTTTAAAATTTAAAAAAATTGGAGTACAGTCTAGAGTGTATAGATTGTACTCCTGAAAATATATAGAAAATAGTCCAAATCTTCTTGGAAAGAACTCAAAATAACTTATAATATCATTTAGATTCATAATTGAAAGTCCCACAGTGCTTTAAAATAAAAAAATAGATGTTGACCTCACTTTTGGAGTGAGTTATCAACTTTCTCATCATAAATCTAAGACTCTTATAGACAATAAGAGCTCCTTAGTCCTAAGACACTTCTAGTGATTAGGTGAAAACTTAAGCTTAGAGACTTAGAAGGGTTAACCATAGGGATAGGTCATGCCTTAGGGACTTAGGGAGATTTGTGCCTATAGCCTAAACCCAATCCATGCTTTCCTTCTCAAACCAAACCTCAAATTCATTCCAAATCCAATCCAAATTTCTAAACTCATAATCAATCCCATGATCAAATCCAAGCTCAAAATTCTCCATAAACTTTATGATTGAATCTCATGGCCTTAACCTTAGCAAACCCAATTAATTGATTGATTTTCTCGAATAAATTCAATCTCAATTATTTATCAAATCAAAATCTAAACTCAATTCCAAATTATTGAAACCCAAAATCAAATCCAAGTTCCAAATTTCCTTCATAAGTCATATGACCCACTCTCATAAGCTTAGCCAAATCTCCACCTGAGTTATCCCAAACTTGATTGACTTCCTTATAAATCAATCATTCTTTCATTTATATTCACAAATATAAATGAAATCCATACTCAAATGATCAAAACCAAATCAAACTAAATCAAACCAAGTCAAGACCCTTCTTAGGCCATATGGACCTACCTCCATAAGCCTAACTAAATCTTAACCTAAATCAACCCAAAATCAATTGATTTCTTTATAAATCAATTATTCCTTCCTTTATATTCATAAATATAAATGAAACCCACCTTCTAATGACCAAAAATAAATCAAACTAAATTGATTTCCTTCTTATCCCTTTTGACATGCATCCTTGAGCTTGGTAAAATTTGATTTCAAATCACTCCAAACTCAAGTGATTTTCTCATGAATCATTTATATCTTCATTTATATTCATAAATATAAATGAAATATAAACTCAAATGGCAAAACCAAATCCAAAATCAAACCAAAATTTATACCCTTTAAGCTAATTTCTTGGACTTAACTAAAATAAATCCAAACAAATCAAAATTATTAGATTTTCTCTTGAATCAAACATTCCTTCAATCATTTATTCAAACATAAATGAAACTACAATTATCTAGAAATTGAAATCAACCAAGTCAAGCCCAACTTAACCCTTTTGACTTAAAAATTCTAAATGAACCAAAACCTATCATAGCTAAAATTGATTGCAGTTGGACTTATATTTCAATCCTAAGCTCATATACAAATCCAACTAAACTTTAATCAAGCCAAAACCAAGTCAATTAACCCATTTAGGTCCACTTGACCCAAAATGGCCTAAAGAACCCATATGAACCAAGTTTCAATCCAACCCAAATTAGATTGAATCAAGACCATCCAAGCCTCACACCATGATCATTGATCACCCTAAGATGATCAACTACATTGAATTGGATCAAACCAAGTCAACTTAGTCCTTTGACCAAGTCAAACTTTAGCCCAAATGAAACTTAAACTAGCCAAAACTCATCATACAAAATCAATTGAAACCATTGATTCATACCAACCCATAATCAATGATTGAACATGAATAAACCCTCATTTGAGACAAACCAAGTCCAATTGGCCATTTGACCCAAGTTGACCCAAATTGGCCTAAAAAGTTATTGACCTCATTTTTTGGATGAGCTCTCAACCCCTCCAACATAGGGCTTCTCTTAGACTTTAAGAGTTCTTTAGTCTTAAGACACATCTAGTGATTAGGTGGACACTCAACCTAGCCTAGATACTTAGAAGAGTTAGCCATAGAATAGGTCATGCCTTAGGGGTGTTAAGGAAAATTTGTCTACATACTTGAACTAACTCCTCACTTCCTTCTTTCAAGTCAAACTCAAATCAGGCTCTTAGGAAAAATAAATCTTTTACCAAATTTAACAATTCAAAATTAAAATAAAGAACTCATAACCTCATTTAAAGCTTAAGTTAAAATCAAGATAAAAGAATTAGCAATCTCTTAGTTGGATGAGTCTTTCTTTTATAACATCATGCATAAAAGCATCTTGTTTCACTCTTGATTGGAGGGCTTCCATCTTTGCCAGAGAAACTTGGCTTGACCTTTGAGAGCTATGGTGGAAATAAACCTCTTCCATTCTCGTTGATTTTGGCTAATAATTTTATTTCTCATGCATTACGCATATGAATCATATAAGCCTAAGTCAAATGATTATCCAAAAATGAAATTAAATATAATATGTTTTGCATTAGATTTAGGTTATTTTTCATGCCCTTACATGATCTAGTTTCTTAAGAAATCAGTTTAATGACTTAATCTCTTTTTAAAATAAATAATAATCTTGTTATCTTATATAAACATAAGACTTGCCTACATGAATCTCAATTTGATTCTTGATCCTTCAAAATTGAGCTTTTATAGAGATATTTCATCAGTTTGATTTAAAATTCAGAAAAGATAATAGCAGATATTCAATCTCATTTGGAATAAATAAAATTTTAGATGGTTTTAAATGTGATTTCGAAATTCAAAGATTTTAAAATTATACAATTTTTCATATTTTCTAATAAAATATTTTTTGTTTTTGAATTATAAATAAAATAATTTAAAATTAAAATGTATTGAAGGACTACTCCCATTGAAATTTATTTTATTTAAAATTTAGGCTTATAAATCAAGTCATAGATGAAGGTTAAAGATATTATTATAATTTTGATCCCTAGAAGAAAAAAATAAAAATAAATCAATTAAAAAAAATAATATCTTGTCAATAATTATATAGTAAAAAAATGAAGCATAGATATTATATGCACTATAGGTTTTTAAATTAGTTCGATATTTAAGGGATTTCTTTCAAGATACTTTGATTTTAACTATCATAACTAGTTTATAGAAATATTATTTATTTTAAAATAAAAATTAATTATATTTTTAATAAAAAATTATATCATTACTTAGAAGAAATTTTCATTCTTGATCAAGACATTAATTATTGCTTAAACAGAAGCACATTCTCATCTTTATTCTCAGTCACTAAGAAGTTAGTGTTGATCGCACGATGCTCATCAGACGGTCCGCATCACTCGCCATATAATGTGGTGAAAGATACTTATTTATTTGATATAATTGTATAGAAAATTTATCGATGCATTCATATTTATGACATCATCCGCTAAATTGGTCTCCATATGAAGTCAACCACTTTGCTGCTCGTTCTCCATCTTCACATTTTTTTTCAGAGTTGAAATGAGAGATTTTTGTTTCTCTTCTCTCAAGTTCGTCTGAAAAAATTTAAATATGCTTATTCATTATTTGAGTGTCATAAATCAATTTATATATTGCTTTTAAATTTCTCTCGCGCATTCAAACGGCATCCAGCCGCACTTGGAAACGTCGTGCAGTGCAATCTTGTTGTTTTAATGGGTCGGTCAGTCTCGTCGCAGGCATCAAGTGCCGTTACGCGGTGAAAGTCAAAATTAGTATTTTTTACACCGTATCCAAATCTAATTGGCGTCCGGATCGAAAATCGCATAATATTTTCTCATCATTATGAGCTTGTTTATGACGTGAGAGAGATTTTTTATTTTTTATTTGAGGAAGTGATTCATAATTTTGATTTTGAGATTGAAGGAAACATTTTTATCTTTTTAGTTTAAAACAGATTATTATTATGATATTTTGAATATCATTTTAACTTTACATTTTGTTATCTCTAAAGACTTAATTCAACAAAGATTTCATGTTATTATCTTCTCTATTTGCAAATGCTTATAAGTCTTATCAATTTGTAAATTTAATTAATTTAAAATTTAAATTGAATTTATATAATTATTTGAGTCGGCAAAATTTCATACCGTTACCATTGATTTGCAAATCCTTATTAATTTTATTTTTTTTAAAATTCAATTAATTTAATATTAAAATGTAACGAAAGTCATCACGTAGGCCGTCAGCATTTTTAGTCAAAATTTACAAGTAGTTGTTTTGCTCAAATAAAAAAAATTATATAAACCACACAAATTCTTTGTATTTATCTAAACTAATATTTAAATTTTGATATTTAGATTTTAAATATTTTAAAAGATAATAATAAAATTATTTTTGATACCATATCAAAGAGTTAAATATTATATATATAAATATCAAAATTTAAGTATTAGATATGGTTATATAAAAATTATAAATAGCTCAAAATTAATATAAAAAAGGCATTTACATACGCTGCCCACAATTCTTATATAGTTAGATATCTAATATTGAGATATTTACATATATCGACTTAAATCTTTATTATTATAATAAAAACATTATTTTTCTTAAATTTTTAAAATTTAATTCACTTTTGAAGTATAGAAATGTGCTATATTTATAAATATTAAATTTTAAATATTAGATATGTAAATACATAAAAATTGTGTGCTATGAATCTAAATTTTTCAAAAAAAAATAGAAAAAAAACAAAATGAAAGTCCACATTTCTATACAATTTAAAATAATATTTTATTATAATAGTATAATATATATGAAAAGAATTCTCATTCTATAAAAGAGTGATATGTCACTTAAAATATCACTTGGAATCTAATCTTGATGTCAAAGTAAGTTGATCCTAAGTTGGCGGGTGAGATCAAGCTTAAAATATCATTGAAAACTTTGATATCAATTAAATCTCTAAATGGCTCTTAAACATGGAGTGTTTAAATCGAAGGCGTCTCAATGCGGATCTAACAAGCCCAATATCTCATAATTCATTTGAGCATTCAAATGCTTAAAATACATCAAATGATCAAAGGAATCATTTTGAGTTGTCAATGGAGAAGGTGGTTGATTTTGTATGTATTTATAGAGACGCTCTTTCGTTATAAACTCTTCATATGAGAGCGAGAGAGAGAGCTCTAAAGCTTGAAAATCCCAAGCATAATCACCACTCGACGGCCGTCATCGCTCATCGCCGACCGCCGATCTTTCTTTGGTCGCCGTCGAGCCCGGCTCGGCCATTCTGATGATCCTCTCCGTTCGGTCGTCGCCAACCCGTGCCCCTTTCGCCGGTCATCGTCGTCAACCATTATCGTCATCATCGCTGACCACCGGCGCGGTCCCTACTTACTCATCATATCCGCCACCGATCGTAGACCACCTCGCCAATCATTATCACGACGACCTTCGTCGTCAAGTTGCTGACCCCCACTGTTTACCATTATTTACTAGCAACTATTACAATCGAGCATTATATATAGCATTGTTGTCGATTGATTCTCATTGCCGATTCTCATACAACTCAGAATCCCATATCGGGAAAACTTTGTACTCCAAAATAAATACATAGTAGAAGATTTTTATTGGGTTAGGCCCCGTGATTTTTCCCTCTTTTCGAGGTTTTCTACGTAAAAATTTCTGGAGTTTTCTTGTTCCCTCCTTAAATGTCTGTGTGTGTGCTAGATTTCACAATAAGGCTAAGACGTAAAATTTCATTCTACCATAACTGATTTTCTAACATCCAATAAGGAGGATTCATATGTAAAATATGTATATCTTGATTTTATTATTTTCTTTATAATGCATGATAAAATTCATTTATAATTTTAAAATCTCTATCAAAAGATGCAAAATAAAATAAATTTAAATGATATTATTATATCATAACCTCTTTTAACTTTACTTTTCTGAGTTTATGAATCCCCTTTATAACTTCTTGTAAAGCAATTTAAGGGGGCATCATACATAAAGTAGTTTGGATTTATTTAAGAAAATGTTGAAGACTCGTTTGTTTGCAAGATTTAAATGAGGTTTAATCATATTAAAATTAATAAATAATAAAACTAATTTTAAAAAAAATGAAATATTTTATTATAATTTAAATCAAAATATACAAATAAAATGGTGAGATTTTAAAATAGTTAAATCTTGCATTTATGCTAAATGTATAAATATCTGAATGATTAAATTTTATATTCCCATTTATTCGTTTGTTAGATTTTACTAAAAATTTGCACTTGCTCAAGAATTAGCCTAGATTAAGCATTTAATGAACTTTTTTTATAACATTAATAATTCAATAAATTATTATTATAAATATAATACTATTTATTTATTTAAATTAATTAATATAATTATGATTTTTTTACTTAAGCTTAAAATATGATAAATTAATTAAAGTTAAGAGATTATGTGATTAATAATTACTTAATTAGTCTTGAAAGATGAAAATTTATGATTATACATCTAAGTATGAGGCAGTAAAATTCTCAATGTGATATATTATTATTAGGATTTTACTTAAGATTTAGAAATTGTGCATACTTGTCCCCTCAACTATGGGTGTCAAAAATTGATTCGACACGATAACTCGACTCGAACTCGACTCAAAAAATCCAGGTTTAGGTAGGGGTGTGCATTATTTGGTTTTAACCAAAAAACCAAACCGAACCAAAGTTTTTGAGTAATTTGGTTCAGTTTTAAACTTAGTAATTTGGACTTTGGTTTTAATTAATGAAAATTTTGGTTTTTGGTTTTTGGATCGGTTTGTTAAATAAAATTTTGGATGAAACCAAATAAATCAAAGTAATTATATGTAATACGATATTATTAATTTATGTATAATAGACTTATCTATTATACACTTATTTTTATTTATTTTTTGAATACTTGATAAGTGCTTTTTTGGAGAACCGTTATCCAATTTTCCAAAATATTTTGGAATCATAATATGGTAATATGGTTCCATCAACTTTTAAGTTCAAAACATTATTCAGGTAAGTAAAAAATTAGTTTTAAATATTTTTTTACTGCATGAAGTAGTTAATTACATTTTTTTTTATTATATTTATGTTGTTTTGCTCATTGCTTGTTCATTATACAATAAAAAATTATGCAAATAATTTTTAAATATAGCAAACTTCGGTTATCCAAAACCAAACCAAAATAAATGAACCAAGTTATTATTCGGTTTGTTTGGTTTTGCATTTTATTTGGTCGGTTTGGTTCAATATTTTTAGGAATCCAAAACCAATCGGTTTTCAAAATTTGTCATCCACCATCCAAATCAACCAAACGCACACCCCTAGGTTTGGGTCAGTAAAATAGATTTTTGAGTCGGGTTAGTGTCATAATAGTTGATTCGAATTAATTTGCGAGTCGGGTTCGTGTTGACCCAGAAAACCCGAATGACTCGGGTCTGGATTCCACGCACCGCGCGGTCCGCCGAGCGAAGAGTAAGCCATTCGATCATTTCGACGACCCAGATCATTCGTAAATTCCTTTAGCCAAAATAAAATGTTGGAATGGAAAGCGACAGAAGCTGAAGCCCTAATTTCTCATACTTCCTTTGCGCTTGCGGCTCTGCCTCTTCTCGATTATATGGCTCCGAGGGGTCAAATGACTCGACACGATAACTCAAAAAATCCGGGTTTGGGTCGGTAAAATAGATTTTTTATCGGGTTAGTGTGTAATAATAGTTGACACAATTAATTTGAGTTGGGTTGTTGACCCAAAAAACCGAAATCGACCGAAATGACCCGAATGACTGGTCTGATTCCGCAACTCCGTCAAAGAGTAAGCCATTCAATCATTTCGATGGCCCAGATCATTCATAAATTCCTTTAGCCGAAATAAAATGCTTGAATGGAAAGAGGCAGAAGCTGAAGCCCTAATTTCTCATACTTCCTTTGCGCTTCTGTCTCGATTACGTGGCTCTAGGTGTGGCCTCAGAAGCTGTGAAGGTCAGCGAATCCCTCCCAGTCGACGTTGCCATCTCGGCATCTTCTTTCTCTCGACTCTCCATCACCTTTCTTCTTTCGAATCTTTCTCTCATTCCGCATCTGAGGTAATCTGTAATCCTTTGTCTACGGAGAGCCATGATAGATCTAAATCAATCCTTCTGTGTCATTCGTGTTTGGTGATTGTTTCTTTGTAATTGTATGAATGGTCATGTTGTTTAGTGTTTATTGATAATTCGCAATCCGTTAAATATTTTTTACATGCTGTTTAAGACTTTAAAATGGAGGACATGCTGTTTAAGTTTAACGGTTTACTGGTTTAGGAATGGAGTGGGGCTTTTTCAGTTCTTCTCTATCATTCGTGATTGATGATTATTTATTTGTTTATTTGTTTGCATTGCACATATGAATGAACATGTTGTTAGTGTTTAACATATGCGTTTATTCTTTATTGTATGGGGAATTCTTGGATTTGTGGCAGCACTGGTAGGTCGGCTGTCTTGAGAAGTTGAGATAAATAATGTATGTGGAATTCGTTTACTATGTATTATTTATTTTATCTACTCATTTGAATATTGTGGCAGGCCGGCTGTCTTGAGAAGTTGAGATGAATATTGTATGGGGAATTCGTTTACTGTGTATCTTTTACTTTATCTATTCATTTGAATATTGTGGCAGGCTAGCTGTGTTGATTAGTATCATTTGAGTATCATTTACTTTATCTACTCATTATTTTTAATAGCACGTGTATTATTTGTAAGTGGTTGTTTACTAATTAGGGTTTAATACATGTATAATGTATTATTTATAAATTTCTCATCATCAATTTTTTAATTTAGATGGAAGATTCCAATACTATTAGTAATGCTCAAGAAAATGAAGTTTTTTTTCATGGAGATATTGGTGAGAATGAGATTCAAATAATTGATGAAGAGAAAAGCAATAAACATGCTAGAAAGAAGAGAGAATGTTATCATTTGTTTGAGGATATTTTGATTTATTACCTATTGTAAATGACGGGAAACAAATATGCAAATGTAAAAAGTGTGGTGCAAACTATATATGTGATAGAAAATTTGGCACCAACAATTTGAAACTTCACTTACAAACTTGCAAAAAAAGGGATACACGTGATATATGCCAACTTATTTTGCAAAGTAATTCTTATTCATCTATTTTTATGTGCAATGCTAAGTTCAACCAACAAGAGTTTCGTGACTTGCTTACCTCTTGCATTATTATGCATGATTTACCTTTTCAATGCATTGAATGGCTGGTTTTAAAGCACTTTTACATTATTTGTATCATGATTGTAACTTGTTTCAAGAAATACTATTAGAAAATATTGCAAAAAGATGTTCATGAAAGAGAAGGGGCAAATCCAAACAATGTTAAAGACTATTTCTAGTCGAGTTTGCTTGATGTTAGATTTATGGACTTCCATCAATACTAATGGATTTATTTGTTTAACAGCACATTTCATTGATAATGCTTGGAAGTTGCAAAAAAATTTTTAATTTCAATTTTATGCTACCTCCGCATGACGGTCTTGCATTATTTGAAGTAATTCAAATTTTTTTATTTGATTCGGAGATTGAAAAAAAGATTTTTAACATTACTTTAGATAATGTTTCAGCTAATAATATATTTGTTGAATTCATGAGAAATTATTTAAATTTGAGAGGTGGCCTACTTTGCAATGGAAAATTCTTTCACATACGATGTTGTGCACATATCATAAATTTGATTGTTCAAGAAAGATTAAAAGACATTGATAGCTCAGTATCAAAGGTTCGTGAAAGTATTAAATATGTGAAATGTTCTCAAGCAAGGAAGTAAAAATTTTTGGAATGTGCTAAACAAAGTTTTATTGATGAAAAAAAGGGATTAAGACAAGATCTTCCTACTATGTGGATTTTAACTTTTATTATGCTTGATAGTGTATCTATTACAGGCGTGCTTTTTGCATCTAGAATTGGGTGACTCGAACTACAAGAGTTATCCATCAACAACTGAATGTGAAAAAATTATCAGCATATAAAATTTTCTAGCACCTTTTTATGAAATTACATATGTATTTTCTAGCACAAAGTATCTTAAATCTCTATTTTCCAAACTGTTTCAATAGCATATGCAGCATTTGAACCCGTTCAATATTCGAGTCGGGTTCGAGTCGGGTTTGGGTTAAAAATTTGAACTTGTTTTTAAATTCGGGTCGGGTTCGGGTTTAATATTTTCGAGTCGGGTTCGAGTCGGGTTCAGGAGAGATGGACAGGTGGATATCAAAATGTTAATGTAGGATGAGTGGGTTGATTCAAAGTGGTCTCTTCAGTTGGGGGCTTTATCTTCAATGATGTGATGTACACTCGAGTATTGGGTATGTGTGTATTATCTTCTGGCTCAACAGTAATAAATAAATAAATAAAATAAAATTCAAAGTGGGAGGTGTAGTTACCGGTTCCGTGTAGCTTATCTTGAATCTCAATCTGTTGAGGTGCGGTCGAAAAGCTTGGGGAAGCCGAAGATGGCGGAGATGAAGCAGAATCTTTTAGTCAATAAAATAATAATAATAATAATAATTAGAATTTTATAGCATAATTCAAATTAACCTACAAATAGGGAGGAGGAAGCTCTTGGAGAAGTAGAATGATAGATATTAGAACGCTTAGGGGGTGTTTGGCAATGGATTGGATTTATTTCAAGTAGGATTTACTAAATCCAGATGTATTGGATTTAGTAAATCCTGAGCTATTAAATCCTGAAAAGTGTTTGGTAACAGATTTATTAAATCCCACTAAATCTAGAAAGATATTTGGCATGTTATTTGAGGATTTAAATCTATAATAACTAAATAATATTTTTTTAAAGAATAAGAACATAAATAAAAAAAAAGAATGTGATATTGATATTAAAATTCATGATTTAACAAAGATATCATGCTCATTACAAAATATAAATAGATATTATATTATTTAAATTTAATAAAAATTATTATGATAATGTAATTTTATTTTAAAACTCATTCGATAACATCAAGCGTTGCGACTACTCCGCCCTAATTTCTGTATATACGAAAAATTGCAATAATAGAAATGCAACAATGCCAAACTCCACTAAAGCTTACGAGTGCTTTAATATAAAAGATGCTGAATTTTAAGTTTCCCTAAAACTTATTTTAAGAATTCATTATTATTATACTTAAAATCTCACTATTCTCAAAGAAAAGCTATTGTACAATAATGCCAAATTCCAATTATAATGCATCATCACATGCTCATTATTTGATTTTTAATCCTACTAGATGGCAAAATTGGCAACTTTAAATCCTACGATTTTAAATCCAGTTTCTCCTATGTTTTGTTTTAAATTCCAGATTAACATGATCCGGACAAAGCAAAGGAGATGAGGGAAAGGCAGGGTTAGGACATCTCTCTTTTCCCTCGACTTTGTCATGGAGAGGAAGGAGAAAGACGGGAAAGAGCGAGAAGTGCATTTTCTTTGTAGAGGGAAGATCGAGAGTGGTAGAAAGAGGGGAATGGGTGCAATAGAAGAGAAGCGAAGTGTTACCTTGCTTTGAGAGAGGAACAGATGGGAGATTGAACGAGAAAGGGCTTTGATTTTGCTTGTGATTTTAAGGAGGCGGGCTTCTCGGTTTTAAGTTCTGTGAGGGGATGAGGGGCTTGTTCTTTACTCTAGGTGAACAAGAGGAATGGTTGAGAGGATGATCCCATGTCGATTGAGGGAGAAAAATCGGCTTTGATTCCACCATACATAGGTTCATCGATCTCTAAATCCCGTTAAAAAAAGGATTACACTCTACAGTGTACAGATTGTACTCCTGAAAAAAATTATTAAAAACAACCCAAATCCTCTTGAAAAAAACTCAAAATAATTTATAATACCATTTTGATCCATTATTCGAAGTCCCCCATCATTTAAATTTAAAAAAAGGGAGTACACTCCAAACTGTACATATTGTACTCTTAAAAACTAAAACAAAACAGCCCAAATACTCTTGGGAAGAACTCAAAATAGCTTATAATACTATTTAGATCCATAATAGTGAAAGTACACTAGAGTACTGATTGTACTCACGAAAATATATAAAATAGTCCAAATCTTCTTGGAAAGAACTCAAAACAACTTATAATATCATTTAGATTCATAATTGAAAGTCCCACAGTGCATTAAAATAAAAAAATAGATGTTGACCTCGCTTTTGGAGTGAGTTATCAACTTCCTCATCATAAATCTAAGACTCTTATAGACAATAAGAGCTCCTTAGTCCTAAGACACTTCTAGTGATTGGGTGAACACTTAACCTAAGCTTCAGAGACTTGAAGGATTAATCATAGGATAGGTCATGCCTTAGGAACTTAGGAGATTTGCTACCTTATAGCTAAACCCAATCCATGCTTTCCTTCTCAAACCAAACCTCAAATTCATTCCAAATCCAATCCAAATTTCTAAACTCATAATTAATCCCATGATCAAATCCAAGCTCAAAATTCTCCATAAACTTTATGATTGAATCCCATGGCCTTAACCTTAGCCAAACACAATTTAATTGATTTTCTCAAAGATAAATTCAATCTCTCAATTATTTATCAAATCAAAATCTAAACTCAATTCCAAATTATTGAAAAATCAAATCCAAGTTTCAAAATTCCATCCCAGCCATATGACCCACTCTCATAAACAGCCAAATCTCCACCACAGTTTCCCAAACTTGATTGACTTCCTTATAAATCAATCATTCTTTTCTTTATATTCACAAATATAAATGAAATCCATACTCAAATGATCAAAACCAAATCAAACTAAATCAAACCAAGTCAAGACCCTTCTTAGGCCATATGGACCTACCTCCATAAGCCTAACCAAATCTTAACCTAAATCAACCCAAAATAAATCAATTTCTTTATCAATAATTCCTTCCTTTATATTCATAAATATAAATGAAACTCACCTTTGAAAAAATAAATCAAACTAAATTGATTTCCTTCTTATCCCTTTTGCATCCTTAAGCTTGGTAAAATTTGATTTCAAATCACTCCAAACTCAAGTGATTTTCTTATAAATCATTTATATCTTCAATTATATTTATAAATATAAATGAAATATAAACTCAAATGGCCAAAACCAAATCCAAAATCAAACCAAAACCCAATTTATACCCTTTAAGCTAATTTCTTGGACTTAACTAAAATAAATCCAAACAAAGCCAAAATCAATATATTTTCTCTTGAATCAAACATTCCTTCAATCATTTATTCAAATATAAATGAAACCTACAATTATCTAGCCAAATTGAAATCAACCTAAGTCAAGCCCTACTTAACCCTTTTGACTTAAAAATTCTAAATGAACCAAAACCTATCATAGTTAAAATTGATTACATTTGGACTTATATTTCAATCCTAAGCTCATATGCAAATCCAACTAAACTTTAATCAAGCCAAACCAAGTCAATTAACCTGTTTAGGTCCACTTGACTCAAAATGGCCTAGAGAACCCATATGAACCAAGTTTCAATCCAACCCAAATTAGATTAAACCAAGGCCATCCAAGCCTCACACCATGATTATTGATCACCCTAAGAACCTTTTGACAAAATTCTAAATGAACCAAAACCTATCATAGCTAAAATTGATTACAGTTGGACTTATATTTCAATCCTAAGCTCATATACAAATCCAACTAAACTTTAATCAAGCCAAACCAAGTCAATTAACCTGTTTAGGTCCACTTGACCCAAAATGGCCTAAAGAACCCATATGAATCAAGTTTCAATCCAACCCAAATTAGATTGAACCAAGGCCATCCAAGCCTCACACCATGATCATTGATCACCTAAGATGATCAACTACATTGAATTGGATCAAACCAAGTCAACTTAGTCCTTTGACCAAGTCAAACTTTAAATGAAACTTAAACTAGCCAAAACCCATCATACATAAAATCAATTGAAACCATTGATTCATACCAACCCATAATCAATGATTGAACATGAATAAACCCTCAATTGAGACAAACCAAGTCCAATTGGCCATTTGACCCAAGTTGACCCAAATTGGCCTAAAAAAGTTATTGACCTCATTTTTAGGATGAGCTCTCAACCCCTCCATCTTAAACATACTTCTCTTGGACTTTAAGAGTTCTTTAGTCTTAAGACACATCTAGTGATTAGGTGGACACTCAACCTAGCCCTAGAGACTTAGAAGAGTTAGCCATAGGAATAGGTCATGCCTTAGGGGTGTTAAGGAAAATTTGCCTACCTTATAGCTTGAACTAACTCCTCACTTCCTTCCTTTAAGTCAAACTCAAATCAGGCTCTTAGAGGAAAAATAAATCTTTTACTAAATTTAACAATTCAAAATTAAAATAAAGAACTCATAACCTCATTTAAAGCTTAAGTTAAAATCAAGATAAAAGAATTAGCAATCTCTTAGCTGGATGAGTCTTTCTTTTATAACATCATGCATAAAAGCATCTTCACACTTGATTGGAGGGCTTCCATCTTTATCAAAGAAACTTGGCTTGAATTTTGAGAGCTATGGTGGAAATACACCTCCTCCCTTCTCCTTGATTTTGGCCAATAATTTTATTTTCTCATTACATTAGCATATGAATCATATAAGCCTAAGTTAAATGATTGTCCAAAAATGAAAGTAAAATATAATATGTTTTGCATTAGATTTAGGTTTATATAACCCTTACATGATTTAGTTTCTTAGGGAGTGAGTTTAAGGACTTAATCTCTTTTTAAAATAAATAACAATCTTGTTATCTCATATAAACATAAGGCTTGTCTACATGAATTTAAAATTGTAGGAGTTGGTTATTGCCACCCCAAGTGGTTGTAAGTCAATAGTTTTTATCTCTTATGGAGTTATACTATATGCCCATTTTTTATTAGATTTAGGTCATGCTTTGGACCCAAAATCCCTAGAATAGGTTCATTGTTATTTTCCTTGAGGCCATGAGCAAAATCCTTACCTCTTAGGCATTTACATAACATTGTATTGTGAAATTATAAGCCATAAACTTAATAAAAAATTTAACTCAAATAAATAATTCAATTTTAAAAATGTAAAACCCAACCATAGGATAGTTTGAGATGTTTACTAGGATTCTTAGTATCCTAAATTTCCCTGCTCTCCTTCATTTGGCTTCAATAAGAACTCCCTCCTCTTGATCGATTTTACTTGATTTTTCAAAATTAACTAATCAATTGATAGTACTATTGAAATCTTTGGAGACAATGATCATTTACTTTGTCGAGTATTCTAAGGAATCACCTTCTTTAAGATGTAATTAACTATGGAGGCTTGCCCCTATAGGGAACTTAACGGACCTAGTTTAAAATAAATCCTACTTTACTTTTTCTTGTAAAGGAGGAGAAGAATCTCGTACACATGACCCATAGTTCTTAGAGTCCTTATTGATGTGATTAGATCCATTGTAGGGTGGTGACTTATTTATTTTATAGATAATACATTTTCTCAATGTAGTACGATCACAATAAGAACATATATTGGATCACATCCCAACTAAAGGCATATATTTTTATTTTCATTTATCCTCTTCAGAAGGATAGATGAAGGCAAAATTTTCACCACAAAGACCAAAGTGGGTCAAATTATAATCAAACCCAAATTGATTGCAATCAATGACTCAAGTTCATTCCAAATTGATTATTGAACTTGACCAAAACAATTGAGATTTGACCAATTGGACAACTTGACCCTTAAATTGACCTAAAGGGTTAAATTGGCCAAAATTCAAATTAAATCTAAATTTATTCAAACCAATGTCTATAATCATTTTCAATTTACCAATTGAACATGAGAACATGCTAACTCAATTTGATCAATTTGGTCAAATTGGTCAACATCGACTTATTTGACTCCAAATTAGCCAAAATCAAACTTAGGTCGAATTAATTGAAACCCCTTAAACCAAAACCCTCTAATTCATCATTTGAATTGAACCTAATTTGACCAATTGGTTAACATATCCAACATGACCCAAATTGAACCCATATGATTAAACCAAAACCCATAAACCAACCCAGGACTTTGGAGGTCTTTACCATTTGAATGAGCGACTTTGATCAAATCACAATAAATTTTCTCTATTTTTCTCCCTTTATGCCACGATTGATCATGTCGATCACGAGATGGGGATCAATCACATCCATCATTAACCATTGAAGTGGATGGAAACTTTATGCATGTGAATAAGATTTTTATATTTTCAGACTAAAACTTCAATTAAAAATCCAAAATATATAAATAATTTCATTTTAAAGGTATTGGGAATCCATTAAAATTTTTCTTGATTAATTTTGAACAATAATTTTAGCTTAATCAAGGTTTTGAAAACTTAATTAGCTATTACTCCATAATTAATTAGCCAATCAATTTTAAACTTTCTAAGAATGTTTGGGGATGACCTCTCTATTTTTCATAATTTATTGGTTGATTAATTTGAAAACTTAATTATTTCTAATTACTTTCTTACAGTGATAATTAAGCATGTGACATTTCAACATATTAGATCCATTAATCACTATTTGTGGGAGACTTAAGGATTGAGGCCTCCTCCAATATTTCCCCAAGTTTTCTTCTCTTTCAACAAAATGCTAATTAGATTAATTAACTAAATAATGACTTAATTAGTTAAATTGAAACTCAAAGCATACTAAATAATGTTTGATTAGGTAAGAGGACTATGGAATTAGGTTGGGACCTCTTTCCCAACCTTAAAAAACCCATTTCATTTCAAAGGATAGTTACTCAAATTTGGTAACTAATTAAAAGAGAAATGAATTAATGGATTAATGATTTGATTTATTAAATTAAAATTTTAAATATATCTGATTTTTGATGATTGATCCATGTAAAAGGTGTTCAATAACTAAGAGGTTTAGTGAAATCATGGTTAGCTCCTAGAAAAATATGAAAATAATTTAGTGAGTTTCTTAAGCATTAACTATGATTATGAGCTAATTGAATTAAGCCCCTTTCATTTCATAGGATCATTGCTATTTACCTTTCAATTCATTTTCATATTATATTAGCTCATAATCATTTGATTAATTACCTACAACATAGGTATTTAATTAATTGATTTAATTCTAAACTTAATTAATCTTTAAAATTTGCTTATTACCTTTCATTAAATCAAATAATCTTATAAATATGGGATGAGATTAGGATTAGCAAACTCTCTTCTCTTCTAAATCAAATTAAACATAAGATTGAAAATGACAATAAGAAACTTTGGTTATTTCAAATAAGCTTATTTTAGTATAATTGTCTTTATAGTTGGATTAAATGAAATTGTGTGTTTATGTCTCTTTATTTTATTTCATTCATATTAAATATTGTATGTCACTTGATTCATGCATTCATCTTTTCAAAAAATTAATTAAATTAAATGATTTCATTTATGTCAAGCTTTTATGTGTTGATTTAAATTAATATATGTATGGTATTATCATTATTAAATCAAATCTATTTTTCAAGACTTATAAATGAATGATTATATATGCTATGAATGCAAGTTATAAATACATAGGAGATGTATGTGATTATAGCTTAAGTGTATGAAGTAGAGTTTATTTTCTTCGCTTAGATTTAGGTCGTGCTTTGGCTTATACCAAAACTCTTTAGATTTAGGATCTGAGGTTATTCCCTTTGGGCTACAAGCATAAATCCTCTCATCTTGGGTATTTCCACAATCTTGTATTATTCAATTATAAGCCCTAGCAATCTAATAAGATTCAACTCAAATAAATAACTCTATTTAATTTCAAATATATAAATTCTAACCATATGATAAATTGGAATGCTCACTAGGTTTCCTAATATCATAAGCATTCCTACTCATTTACTTTGGCGATGATAAGTCTTTCATTTTAATTTATCCCAATTGATTTTTCAAATATAACTAATTTATTGATAGTATTGCCCTTAAAATCTTTGGAGACAATGATTGCCTACTTTAATCGAGAGTATTCCTAAGGGATTCATATTATTTAGGATGTAATTAACTATGGGGGCTTGCCCCCATAGAGAACTTTAGAACCTGGTTTAAATAAACTGTACTTTATTCATCCATGTAAAGTAGGGAAAAATCTCTGGTATATTCTTGAAGACTCATCATGCCATAGGAGTCCTCATTAGGTGATTAGGTCTATAGAATGGTGATGACCTTATCTTTCGAGATAATATGTCGTACTCAGGGGCGGACCCAAGTGATATTGTGGGTGGGCAAATGCCCACCCTGAAAATATTAAATTTAAGTAATGGGATGAAGAATTTTTTGTTTGCACATTTGACCTAAAATATTAATTTTATTCAATTAGATGGAGAAGTTTATAATTTTGCCCATCCTCAAAATAATTGACCTTAAAATAATTTTGAGATGAATATTAGCAAATAGTATTATATACACATCTTAAAATGAATTTCATTTTAACTTATTTTAATCTCATGTAATCAATATTTTTTTCACGTAATCTTGTTATAAACTATATTTTATAGTTTTATAATAATTTTAAATCATAAAATTTTTTTAAAATTTTTTTGTTTTGTTAGTTATATTCTTCTTATAAATTATATTTATATTTATATATTAATATTACAATTTTTTTAAAAAACATTTAACATCCACATATTAATTAATATTAATATTAATTAAATTCATAAATTGCTTAAATTAATCTAAATTTTTAAAAAATTTATTTTTTTGTATTTCAAAAAAAATAGAGAGAATTTTGATATTTTATTAACTTTTGTAGTCTTCAAATAATTTAATTTATAAATCTTGGGTAAGATTAATTTATATATTTAATCTTAAGAAGGTGAATAAATTATAAATTATAGGCTATAATTTTCACATTTTTATCTATTTATAATTTTCTCTTATAAATTTGATGATTTTATCTTACTAATTATTTGTATTTTTCTAAAATTAAAAATATTATATAATTTTATTTATTTAATTAATCTTATTATGATTATTATTTAATTATTATATTATTTTATTATTTAAAATATTGTCCACCCTAAAAAAATGAGTTGGTTCTTTGGTGGTATCGATCACTTCAATAGTAACCCTCAGTTTAATTTGTCCCCATATGACATCCAAAAAAATAAACAGGAAGTACACTCTATGTATAGATTGTATTCCTAAAAAATAGATAAAAAATAGCTCAAATCTTCTTGAAAAGAACGCAAAATAGATTATAATATCATTTAGATCCATAATTAGAAGTCTCAGAGTGCTTTAAAAAAAATTTAAAAAAATAAATGAGTACACTCTAGAATTTACAGGTTGTACTCCTGAAAAATAGATAGAAAATAACCCAAATTCTCTTTGGAAAGACCTCAAATCAACTTATAATACCATTTAGATCCATAAATGGAAGTCTCACATTGCTTTAAAATTAAAAAAAAAAAATTGAGCACACTATAAAGTGTACAGATTGTACTCTTGAAAAATACATATAAAAAAATTCAAATCTTCTTGCAAAGAACTCAAAACAGATTATAATACTATTTAATCCATAATTGGAAGTCATATAGTGAAAAAAATAAAAATAAAATAAAATTCAAAATGGCGGAGATAAAGCGGGAATTCATTTCAATCAATAATAATAATAATTGATCAGAACTCCCATAGTGTGATTCAATTCAAAATTTTAGATTTTTTTTTTTTTTTTAATTGGGACGGATGCTAAACCGCCGTCTGAGGATAATCGGCTAACAAATCCGTCCATCTCTCTCTAAAAGGTTAGAACGGATTCAGCGGCGAGCCCTCCCCACAACTGTTCTTTTCGTTGTGGAAGAAGAAGAAGAAGCCTTTCAAACACTCGTACAGTTCTCTCCAAATGGGCAAGAAGAAGCATGCCACCGCCAGAGTCTGTGCTGCGGGCAGTTCCGGTAGCAAAGTGAGAACTCAAGACTCGCAATGAGCAACTTGAGTACGAAGTGGCAGAGAGCCGGAAACAGATCGAGCAGCTCCGTCTTGAGCTGCAGAAAACCCAAAATAACAAACTCATCAAAGAAGTTAAAGAGCTCCGGAAGCAGATTGAACAGCTAAACCTTGAGTTTGCTTCACAAAGGATATTCTTGCGGATATGAAGTGCGATGTTATCATACTCGCCATCTCCTCTGCCCTTGCTGAAGCCACCGTGCACAGGAATAAGGAGATGGCTGCAGTAATAAAGAAGAAGGTTGAGTCGGCCGCTGCCGAATTGAATGCCGTGGAAATGCGGCTGCTCTCTCTTGATAGAGAGAAAGATGCGGTTTAAAAGGAGATTAAGCTCATAGTTGAGGCTGTTGCTGCTCTCTCTTGATAGAGAAGGATGCGATTCAAAAGGAGATAAAGCTCATAGTTGAGGAGAGGGATTTAAGACTTCGATCTTTAGGGCAAAGAGGATGTCTGCAAATCCTCTAGGCCGAGCATGGTGGAAGAATACGGAGGAAATGGATCTATCCTGTTGCAGCTGCTGCGGCTTCATTCTTTGTAGTCACTGCCGCCGCAGTAATCTTATTCTGTTCCAAGAATTCTATTCTTAGAACTTAGCTCTAGAATTTAATTTAATCTTTTCCTTAATTTGATCTCTTTGATGTATTATTATTATTAGTTAGCAATTATAAATATTATTGTTCTCGTTTTTCAATAGAAAGTGATTCTTGATCATTCAAAATTGAGCTTTTACAGAGATATTTTATCAGTTTGATTTAAAATTCAGAAAAGATAATAGCAGATATTCAATCTCTGTTGGAATAAATAAAATTTTACAGATGGTTTTTAAATGTGATTTCGAAATTCAAAGATTTTATAATTATAAAAAAATTTTGTTTTTCTGAATTATAAATAAAATAATTTAAAATTAAAATGTATTGAAGGACTCTACTCACATTGAAATTTATTTTATTTAAAATTTAGGCTTATAAATCAAAGTAGATGAAGGTTAAAGATATTATTATTATAATTTTTGATCCTGTCGAAAAAATAAATAAAAATAAATCAATTTAAAAAAAAAGAATATCTTATAAATAATTATATAGTAATAAAATGAAGCATAGATATTATATGCACTATAGGTTTTTAAATTAGTTTGATATTTAAGGGATTTCTTTCAAGATATTTTGATTTTAACTATCATAACTAGTTTATTAAAATATTATTTATTTTAAAATAAAAATTAATTATATTTTTAATAAAAAATTATATCATTACTTCAAAGAAATTTTCATTCTTGATCAAGACATTAATTATTGCTTAAAAACGTTCTCATCTTTATTCTCATTTAGAAGTTAGTCTCGCTATCTTTAAAATGGTACATCACCATAAATGGTAAAAAAATACTTAGTTATTTGCAATAATGAGTATTTTGATATATATTATTATATGTCATAAATAAATATTTTGATCTTTATATAGAATATTAATAATTTTTATATTTGATCTTTATATTTATTTATTTCAATACTTAAATAAATAAATAATATTTTATTTGTATTTGATATGAACCAACTTAAATGTTAATTGGTTTAGTGATTTTTATTCAGAAATTTATTCATTTTTTAATTTATAAAAATTATTTAAACTTTTAAAAATACAATGTTGGCCATTCTTTAATTATCTTTAAAACTTATTAATATACTATTACATTACTTTGGTTATATTTGATAGTTTTCAATTTGTTTTATAGCTAAAAAATAACATAAATTTAATTAATAGTTACTAATTAAATAATAACTATATCTTATACTAATTGATTAAAATTTTAATTTATCATTAATGACATAATTAAAATATTACTAAGTAAATTATTAGTAATTTTGTTAGCAATTATGGATAGAAATAATAATATTATTATTTATTCAAGAAAAAACTCAATAAGAGTATAGTTATTATTCGTGTTCATAATCTTCTCCAATCCCAAAAAATAATCGATGATAGAACTTGTTGGTTTAGAGATTTCATGACATACATTATTCGTGTACTCATTGCGTTGTATTGATAAAATACTCATGCAAAATGAATCTTTACTGAATGTGGTTGATCACTTATTTTTAATTCTTTATAGCACAGTTAGCCAAGTATGATCATACAAATTCTCTTCTTCAAGCATCTTAGATCAAGCCTGTTCAAACTCTTCTTGAATCACATTTACTTATGCATGTATAAAAGAAACTTTCAACAATCTTATTACTATTAAAAGCAGTACTTTTGAAGAAGCTTTCTTGAAATATGTCATTATTTGTGGCAGTATGAGGTAATGCAATTTCAATAGTTATCGTCATTGTTTGATCTTGATCAGTGAATATTGTTATAGGATGCCCCTCATTCATTATCCGGAGAAATATTTTGGATAGTCATTTGAATGATTCAATTGTTTCTTTGGATAAAATGTTACTCAAATAAAATATTTTGACAATGATGATTAACTCCAACAAAATGTACACAAACTAGATTATTTTTATTGAGTCAAAAATTTTAATTAAAAATTATGACATCATAAAAAATAATCATAGTCTATCCTTGATATACCATCACTCCAAAAAAAACTATCCTGGGTACCATAACTAAGCTAAACTAAATAAAACTAATAACTAACTAAAACCAAACTAAATAACTAATAATAAAAATAAACTAAATAAAAGTAATAAACTAAAACTAATAATGAAACTAAACATAACTAATAAACTAAAACTAAACTAATAAATAACTAAACTAAAACTAAACCCTAAACTAAAATAACTAACTAATAAACTAAACCACCAAAACCATAAAATAATAATAAACTAAAATAAACACAAACAAATAAAATTAAACTAAACTATTTGACTCATCAATTTAGACATCTTATGCAAATATTTCATCTTTTGCTTGTATTTCCGAACAATTGTATTAATGTATTAGTATCACCATCCACAATCCTTGTTATTCTTTATTTTTTGAATATGAAAACATTCTTTTTATAAACCCAACATTCTCCCTCGTCAACTTCCTCGGTAGATAGTTGAATGCATCGGTTACTTTAATTCCTCTATCATTGACTTTAACACAATGTCTTCTCTTCTTGATGGCGTAAGATCTTAAAGATGTTGGTTACTAGCTTTTCTAAGGAATAATTATGACTTTCTATAAATTTCTTAACCTTTCAATTCTCATCCAAATTAATTAATCATTACAAGATAACTGGTCAGTTTGTTTTAATTTTCATTGAGGAGTTTAAATTAAGACCTTTTTAAAAATCTGCTTTTGCACATAAGAAATCCTTTAAGTTCAAATTCTTCTAGTTTGGCCAATAACTAGCATGATCTTTTCGAACACTAAATCCAGTTTGATATGCATAATCATAATAGAATTCATATGCCTCCTTTTCATTGTGAACAATAGTGTCAAAGAGTTTGCCTAAAATTGGTTCATGAGACATAACAGCTTCATCATTGCACCAATATTTTATCGCATTCACATGCACAGACACACACACACACACACACACACACACAAACACATGTATTATGAAAATCTATATAACATGTATAACGATGAACCCAAATCCTCTTGGAAAAAACTTAAACCAGCTTATAATATCATTTAGATTCATAATTAGTCTCATGGTGCTTTAATTTTTTTTTAAAAAAAAAGTACACTCTAGAGTGTACAGATTGTACTCTGAAGATAAAAATATCCCAAATTCTCTTGGAAAGAACTCAAAATATATTATAATACCATTTTGATTCATAATTAGAATCATTATCTTTAAAATTAAAAAAAAAGTATACTCTAGTGTGTACATATTATACTATTAAAACAGGTGAAAAGCTCAAATCCTCTTAGAAAGAACTCAAAATAGTATATAATATCATTTAGATCCATTATTGGAAGTCCCCATCATTTAAATTTTAAAAAAAATAGTACACTCCAAAGTGCAGTTGTACTCTAGAAAACTTTAACAAAACTACCAAAATTCTTTTGGAACTTAAAATGGCTTATAATATCATTTACATCTATAATTGGAAGTCTCACGATGCTTTAAAATAAAAGGAGTATATTCTACGATTAACGATTGTACTCTAAAAACTATAATAAAACTAAAATCCTCTTGGAAAGAACTCAAAGTAGCTTATAATATCATTTAGATTCATTATTGAAAGTCCCCATCATTTAAATTTTAAAAATGTACACTCAAGAGTGTACAAATTGTACTTCTAAAATGTGTAGTAAAACTATCCAAATCCTTTTAGAAAGAACTCAAAATAGATTATAATATAATTTAGATCCATTATTTAAACTCCCACAACTTTAAAAGATTTTTTAAAAAAAAAGACTACACTATAGAGTGTACATATTGTAATACTAAAAATAGATAAAAATAGCCCAAATTCTTTTTAAAAGAACTCAAAATAGATTATAATACCATTTAGATTCATTATTAGAAGTCTCTCAGTGCTTCAATTTTTTTTTAAAAAAAAAGCGAGTACACTCTAGAGTGTATAGATTGTACTCTTGAAGAATAGATAAAAATCATCCCAAATGCTCTAGGATAGTACTCCACATAGCATCTAATATCATTTAGATCCATAACTAGAAGCCCCGCATCATTTAAAATTTAAAAAGAGTACAACCTAAAGTGTGCTATTATACACTCTAAACCAAACAAAAAAAATACTCAAATTCTCTTAAAAAAACTCAAAATAGATTATAATACCATTTAGATACATAATTGAAATACAATGCTTTAAAATTTTTTAAAAAAGATTACACTCTGATTGTAGAGATTGTACTCTGGAAAAAAATATTAAAAACAACAAATCCTCTCGAAAAAAACTCAAAATAGTTTATAACCATTTTGATCCATTATTCAAGTCCCCATCATTTAAATTTAAAAAAAAAAAGTACACAAATGTACATATTGTACCTTAAAAACTATAGCAAAACACAAATACTCTTGGAAAGAACTCAAAGCTTATAATTCCATTTAGATCTATAATTGGAAATCAGAGTGCATTAAAATAAAAATAAAAAAGGAGTACACTTTAGAGTGTACATATTATACTGAAAACTATAGCAAAATAATTCAAATTCTCTTGGAAAGAACTCAAAATTGATTATAATACCATTTAGATCCATAATTGTAAGTCTCAGAGTGCTTTAAAATTTTTTTAAAAAAAATAAAACAGTAGACTATACTGATTATACTCCAAAAATAAATAGAAAACATCCCAAATTCTCTTGGAAAGAACTCAAACCAATATAATACTAATTAGATCCATATTAGAAGTCTCATAGTGCTTTGAAATTTAAAAAAATTGTACACTCTAGAGTGTATATTGTACTCTGAAATATATAGAAAATAGTCCAAATCTTCTTGGAAAGAACTCAAAACAACTTATAATATCATTTAGATTCATAATTGAAAGTCCACGGTGCTTTAAAATAAAAAAATAGATGTTGACCTCACTTTTGGGTGAGTTATCAACTTCTCATCATAAATCTAAGACTCTTATAGATAATAAGAGCTCCTTAGTCCTAAGACACTTCTAGTGATTAGGTGAACACTTAACATAAGCTTAGAGACTTAGAAGGGTTAACCATAGGGATAGGTCATGCCTTAGGGACTTAGGAGATTTGCCTACCCTATAGCCTAAACCCAATCCATGCTTTCCTTCTCAAACCAAACCTCAATTTTCCAAATCCAATCCAAATTTCTAAACTCATAATCAATCCCATGATCAAATCCAAGCTCAAAATTCTCCATAAACTTTATGATTGAATCTCATGGCCTTAACCTTAACCCAATTCAATTGATTTTCTCAAAGATAAATTCAATCTCTCAATTATTTATCAAATCAAAATCTAAACTCAATTCCAAATTATTGAAACCCAAAATCAAATCCAAGTTCCAAAATTCCCTCATAAGCTATATGACCCACTCTCATAAGCTTAGCCAAATCTCCACCTGAGTTATCCCAAACTTGATTGACTTCCTTATAAATCAATCATTCTTTCATTTATATTCACAAATATAAATAAAATTCATACTCAAATGATCGACCAAATCAAACTAAATCAAACCAAGTCAAGACCCTTCTTAGGCCATATATGGACACCTCCATAAGCCTAACTAAATCTTAACCTAAATCAACCCAAAATCAATGATTTTTTATAAATCAATTATTCCTTCTTTTATATTCATAAATATAAATGAAACCCACCTTAATGACCAAAAATAAATCAAACTAAATTGATTTCCTTCTTATCCCTGCATCCTTGAGCTTGGTAAAATTTGATTTCAATCACTCCAAACTCAAGTGATTTTCTCATGAATCATTTATATCTTCATTTATATTCATAAATATAAATGAAATATAAACTCAAATAATAAAACCAAATCCAAAATCAAACCAAAACCCAATTTATACCCTTTAAGATAATTTCTTGGACTTAACTAAATAAATCCAAAAGCCAAAATTAATAGATTTTCTCTTGAATCAAACATTCCTTCAATCATTTATTCAATCATAAATGAAACCTACAATTATCTAGCCAAATTGAAATCAACCCAAGTCAACAACCCTTTTGACTTAAAATTCTAAATGAACCAAAACCTATCATAGCTAAAATTGATTGCGGTTTGACTTATATTTCAATCTAAGCTCATATACAAATCCAACTAAACTTTAATCAAGCCAAAACCAAGTATTAACCCGTTTAGGTGACCCAAAATGGCCTAAAGAACCCATATGAACCAAGTTTCAATCCAACCCAAATTAGATTGAATCAAGACCATCCAAACTCACCATGATCATTGATCACTAAGATGATCAACTACATTGAATTGGATCAAACCAAGTCAACTTAGTCCTTTGACCAAGTCAAACTTTAGCCCAAATGAAACTTAAACTAGCCAAAACTCATCATACATAAAATCAATTGAAACCATTGATTCATACCAACCCATAATCAATGATTGAACATGAATAAACCCTCAAGAGACAAACCAAGTCCATTGGCCATTTGATGACCCAAATTGGCCTAAAAAGTTATTGGCCTCATTTTTGGGATGAGCTCTCAACCCTCAACATGACTTCTCTTAGACTTTAAGAGTTAGTCTTAAGACACATCTAGTGATTAGGTGGACACTCAACCTGCTGAGACTTAGAAGAGTTAAATAGGAATAGGTCATGCCTTAGGGGTGTTAAGAAAATTTTCTATCTATGACTAACTCCTTCCTTCTTTTCAAGTCAAACTCAAATCACGCTCTTAGAAAAAAATAAATCTTTTACCAAATTTAATAATTCAAAATTAAAATAAAGAACTTATAACCTCATTTAAAGCTTAAGTTAAAATCAAGATAAAAGAATTAGCAATCTCTTTTGGATGAGTCTTTCTTTTATAACATCATGCATAAAAGCATCTTGTTTCACTCTTGATTGGAGGCTTATCTTTGCCGAGAAACTTGGCTTGACCTTTGAGAGCTATGGTGGAAATAAACCTCCTCCCTTCTCGTTGATTTTGGCCAATAATTTTATTTCTCATGAATTATGCATATGAATCATATAAGCCTAAGTCACATGATTGTCCAAAAATGAAAGTAAATATACTATGTTTTGCATTAGATTTAGGTCATTTTTCATGCCCTTACATGATCTAGTTTCTTAGGAAGTGAGTTTAAGGACTTAATCTCTATTTAAAATAAACAATAATCTTGTTATCTTGTATAAATATAAGACTTGTCTGCACGAATCTCGATCTGATTCTTGATCCTTCAAAATTGAGCTTTTATAGAGATATTTCATCAGTTTGATTTAAAATTCAGAAAAGATAATAGCAGATATTCAATCTCTGTTTGAATAAATAAAATTTTACAGATGGTTTTAAATGTGATTTCGAAATTCAAAGATTTTAAAATTATAAAATTTTTCATATTTTCTAATAAAATATTTTTTTTTTCTGAATTATAAATAAAATAATTTAAAATTAAAATGTATTGAAGGACTCTACTCACATTGAAATTTATTTTATTTAAAATTTAGGCTTATAAATCAAGTCATAGATGAAGGTTAAAGATATTTGTAATTTTTGATCCCTTGAAATAAATAAAATAAATCAATTAACAAAAAATAATATCTTGTCAATAATTATATAGTAATAAAATGAAGCATAGATATTATATACTATAGGTTTTAAATTAGTTCGATATTTGATTTCTTTCAAGATACTTTGATTTTAACTATCATAACTTATTTATTAAAATATTATTTATTTTAAAATAAAATTAATTATATTTTTAATAAAAAATTATATCATTACTTCAAAGAAATTTTCATTCTTGATCAAGACATTAATTATTGCTTAAGCAGCGTTCATCTTTATTCATTTGTTAGTCTTGATCGCGATACTCGTCACGGTCCACATCACTGCCATACAATGTGGTGAAAGATACTTAGTTATTTGATATAATTGTAGAAAATTTATCGATGCATTCATTTATGACATCATCCGCTAAATTGGTCTTCATATGAAGTCAACCACTTTGTTGCTCGTTCTCCATCTTCACATTTTTTTAGAGTTGAAATGAGAGATTTTTGTTTCTCTTCTCTTAAATTCGTCTGAAAAAATTTAAATATGCTTATTCATTGTTTGAGTGTCATAAATCAATTTATATAAATTCTTTAAATTACATCAAGCGCATCCATCGCGCAAAGCGTGCAATCTTGTTGTTTTTAATGGGTCTGTCGGTCCGTTAAAATCAAGTCCCGCCCGTTCTGCGAGTGAAAGTCAAAATTACTATTTTAAAACTCGTGTCCTCATTGGCATCGGATCACACATCGGGCACATAATATTTTCTCATCATTATGAGCTTGTTTATCAGTGAGAGAGATTTTTTATTTTTTATTTGAGGAAGTGATTCATAATTTTGATTTTGAGATTGAAGGAAACATTTTTATCTTTTTAGTTTAAAACAGATTATTATTATGATATTTTGAATATCATTTTAACTTTACATTTGTTATCTCTAAAGACTTAATTCAACAAAGATTTCATGTTATTATCTTCTCTATTTGCAAATGCTTATAAGTCTTATCAATTTGTAAATTTAATTAATTTAAAATTTAAATTGAATTTATATAATTATTTGAGTCGGCAAAATATTTCATACCGTTACCATTGATTTGCAAATCCTTATTAATTTTATTTTTTTAAAATTCAATTAATTTAATATTAAAATGTAACGAAAGTCGTCACGTAGGCTGTCAGCATTTTTAGTCAAAATTTACAAGTAGTTGTTTTGCTCAAATAAAAAAAATTATATAAATACCACACAAATTCTTTGTATTTATCTAAACTAATATTTAAATTTTGATATTTAGATTTTAAATATTTTAAAAAGATAATAATAAAATTATTTTTGATACCATATCAAAGATTTAAATATTATATATATAAATATCAAAATTTAAGTATTAGATATCATTATATAAGAATTATAAATAGCTCAAAATTAATATAAAAAAGCATTTACATACAGTGCACACAATTCTTATATATTTATATATCTAATATTGAGATATTTATATATATCAACTTAAATCTTTATTATTATAATAAAACATTATTTTTCTTAATTTTTAAAATTTAATTCACTTTTGAAGTATAAATGTGCTATATTTATAAATATCAAATTTTAAATATTAGATATATAAATACATAAAATTGTGTGCTATGAATCTAAATTTTTCAAAAAAAAAAAAGAAAAAAAACAAAATGAAAGTCCACATTTCTATACAATTTAAAATAATATTTTATTATAATAGTATAATATATATGAAAAGAGAATTCTCAATCTCTATAAAAAAGGAGTGATATACTTAAAATCATTAGTTAAGTATGAATCTTGATGTCAAATAAGTTGATCAAGTTGGCGAATCAATACAAATATCATTGAAAGAGATATCAATTAAATCTCTAAATGACTCTTAAACATGGAGTGTTTATAGTCAAATCGGCGTCTCACGTCGGATCTAACAATAATATCTCATTCGACTTCATTTGAGCATTCAAATGCTTAAAATCATCAAATGATCAAAGGTCATTTTGAGCCGTAATGGAGAATGGTTTGAATTTTGCATGTATTTATAGAGATGCATTTCCTATAAATAGTACTTATTTTATGAGGGAGCTGCAGAGAGGAGAAGAAGCGAAAATCCTCCGGCATAATCGTGTCACTCGGCTTGTCTCGCTTCATCTCACCATCGCCACTACTATCGCGCGCCGTCAACCACTAGCCATCTCGCCGTCGTGTCTCATCGCTCGTCGCATCATCGCGCCCTCGTCTCCGGTCACCGTCGTCATAGTGTGATTCAAAGAAGATGACGAGTCTAAACCGTCGCCTTGATCGGTTAACAAATCATCCACTCTCTGCAGGCTCATTCAGCGCGATCCTCTCACTTTCAATAAATAAAGGGAATCATTCGATCTCCACAGTCTAAATTACTCAACCCAACTGTTCTCTTCGTTGTAGAAGCTTTCAAACTCGAGTTCTCTAAATAAGAAGCATGCCATCGCCAGAGTTTGATTCTCATTACTTCTCTGTTCAACTTTACATCAGAGAGCCCATCGAGCAGCTTCTTGAGCTCAGAAAACAAATCAAACTCATCAAAGAAGTTGAGCTGGAAGCAATTTTTTTTTTATTCTTCATATGAAGTGCGATGTTTCATATACATCTTCTGTTTAAAGTATAAAGATCATAAAAGAAGAAATTTTCTTGAATCTATTTTTCTCTTGATAAGAAAGATGCGGTTTAAAATTGTCATAGTTGATTTATATTCTTGATAAAGAGAGTTCAAAATTCATATTAAAATTATTATCTTTAGAGCAAAATAAAATTTTAAAAATTTTTATCAATTAAAAATATAATTAATTATTTTCGTTTAAAAAAATTTAAAAATTCTATTTAAATGATTAATTATAGCATATACATAAATAATTATTTAAAAAATTTAAAGAAGTCTTTTCTTTCTCTTTTTTATTTTTAAAATCAATAAAAAATATATATTTAAAAAATTTATTTTTATTTATAATTTAAATTATATAAATATTTTTAAATTTATAAATATTTAAATTTTTTTAAAATATTTAAATAAATAATTAGTTATTTAAATATATTTATTTAATTGTTATTTATTTATTTATTTTAAAATATATAATTGCTTAAATAAAATAAATAAATTTTGTATTTAAATTTTAATAACATTTTATATATTTATAAATACTAATTTATTTATTTAAAATATAATTTTAAATAAATAAATATTTATATAATTTGTTAAATAAATAATATAAATAAATTTTTTTTTAAAATAACTAAATATTTATATAATTTAAATTTTATTTAATTATATATTTTATAAATAAATATTTTTTTAAATAAATAAATAACTAATTATATATATATTATGATTATATATATATATGATATATATATATATATAAATAACTAATTATTTTTTATATATTTTAAATATTTTTAAAATTATTTATATAAAAAATATTTATAATTAATATATATAAATAACTAAATAAATTTATATATTTATATATAATTACTTTATTTATATAATTTATAAAATATTTTTAAATTATATATTTTAAATATTTAAATAATTATATTAATTATTATAATTTTTCTCTCTCAAATATATATATATCTGATTAAAATATATTATGTATTTGTGAGTAAATGATTTACTATATAATTATTTAAAATATTTAAAATATATAATTTAAAAATAGATAAAAATATTTAATTTTGGTTATATATTTCTTTATTTATTTTATATATATAGAAATATATAATTTAAAAATATTTTTAATTATAATAAAATTTAGAAATTTATTTAATAATTTTTTATTGAATATATAAAATATATAATTTTATTAATTTTGAATAATAATTTAAAAAAAATTATATAAATATTTTTTAAATATATAAATAAAAATCAAAATATAAATAAATATTGTTTTATATATAAAAATAATTTTTTTATTTATTTATTTAAATATATAATTAGTTAAATAAATAAATAAATAAAATTTAAATTATATAAATATTTGTTATTTAATAAATAACAAATATTTATTTATTTATTTAAAATTATATAAATATTTATTTATTTAACAATTATATATTTTAAATAAATAAATATTTTTATTTATTAAATTATATAAAATATTTCTTTGAAAATTTAAATTTTAAATAAATATTTATTTATTTATTTCAAAATATTTAAATAAATGATATTTTTAAATAAATAAATAATTAAATAAATGAATAAATAACTAATTATTTAAATATTTTAAATAAAATTATTTATATAACTTAAAATATTTATATAATTTAAATATATAAATAACTAAAATAAATTTATATAAATATATTTTTCATGATGAAATACGCACGGAGGGAGGAGAGAGAATCATTTTTTTAAAATTATTTATGTGTCAGTCGTCCGGTTAACGGGTGACTGATGAGCTGCTCAGTCCTTGAGGTGATGATTTTAAATTTCGAATTAGTAATTATATTTTTAATTAAAAACTAATTTAAAATGCCCAATCCTCCTAGGCGAGCATGAGGCCCGAGCATATGGAAGAATGAAATGGATCTACCCTGTTGCAGTTGCTGCGGCTTCATTCTTTGTAATCACTGCCACAGTGATCTTATTCTGTTCAAGAATTCTATTCTTAGAACTTAGCTCTAGAATTTAATCTGTAATTTGATCTCTTTGATGTATTATTATTATTTTTAGTTAGCAATTATAAATATTATTGTTCTGATTTTTCAATAGAAAGTGATTCTTCATCCTTCAAAATTGAGCTTTTACAGAGATATTTTATCAGTTTGATTTAAATTCAAAAAAAAGATAATAGCAGATATTCAATCTCTATTGGAATAAATAAAATTTTTCAGATGATTTTTTAAATGTGATTTCGAAATTCAAAGATTTTAAAATTATAAATTTTTTATATTTTCTAATAAAATATTTTTTGTTTTCTTGAATTGTAAATAAAATAATTTAAACAAAATATTGAAAAGGCACTGGATAATTATGAATTTAAATTTATTATATTTAAGATTTCTAAATCAAGTCATAGATATTATTGTAATTTTTTAATCTGGCTGAAGAAATAAATAAAATAAATTAATTAACAATAAATAATATCTCAATAATTATATAGTAATAAAATGAAGCATAGATATTATATGCACTATAGGTTTTAAATTAGTTTGATATTTAAGATTTCTTTAGAACTTTGATTTTAACTATCATAATTAGTTTATTAAAATATTATTTATTTTAAAACAAAAAATTATATATCATTACTTCAAAGAAATTTTTCATTCTCGACATTAATTATTCTTAAAAGAAATATTCTCTATTTCTAAAAAGTTTGATTAAAATACTATCAAAGCTACTGTTCATATATTTAAAGATATTTGAGTATTTATATATATATATATATATATATATTATTATATATCATAAATAATATTTTTAATTTTTAAATTTATTTTATAAACTTATTATTTCATTTTTAAAAAATTAAAAAATATTTATATGCATTATCAACATGATTTAATTTTTTAAAAAATAATTAAATGCATCATATTTTTGATATCGACTCATAAATTTTGTTTGTATTAATATAATGAAAAATTCAACAATTTCATGTTAACAAAAAAGAATCTTGTTATCATGTTTTGAAATGTGTTACTTGAAATTAAAGATATTATACAATTTCAGGTCATATTTTCATTAATGTAGTTTATTTATCGTTGGAAAGATATAAAATTCTACAATTTCATTATTTAATCTGTTCTTAAGTTTTTTGAATATATAACTAAAGTTACAAAATTAAATATTATGACAAAATTTTTTTTTTTTTTTTTTGCCATATCAAGGATATATTATTTTTTGATAATATCAAACTCTCATTAAATTTTTATATATAAATTGTGTTTGAATTTTTATGTAATCTTGAATTTCTTGAATAATATTAAACATTTTATATTCTATATTCAAATTGGTTTTGCTCTAAAAATTCAATTGAATTAAATTTAACTCAATTTATATATAGAATATAATGAGAGTGTTTGATATTATAAAATATAATATATCCATTATCATCAAAAAATGTCCTTATATAATTTTCTTTATACATTGTAAATGACTCATGAGTGAATAAAGTTGTTAACAAAGTTGGAATTTTTTATTATCTTTCAATACTTGCCAATAATATCTAATGTGTTATTAAGTATATCTTCAATTTTGTAATTTCAAATTCGCTTTTGTTTGAATCTCACCAGCTAATATTTGTTTGAAAGTTAGAATTTTTTATTATATTTCTCAATAAGCATCAAATCAAGATGGTCATATAAAAATGTGGATTTAATTTTTTTTAAAAATTAAAGAGCATACTGGATATTCACTAATTAACTAGAAACTCTATTTTAAATTTTTTTTAAATGGCTAATCACCTAATTAAATTTATAAAATGGCATAATTTAAAAATCTAAATATTTTGATATTTATATAGAATATTAATAGTTTATATTTAATCATTTATATTTATTTATTTCAATACTTAAATAAATAAATAATATTTTATTTATATTTGATACATGAATGAACCAACTTAAATGTTAATTGGTTTAATTATTTTTTACTCATTTGTTAATTTGCAAAATTATTTAAATTTTTAAAATACAATGTTGATTCTTTAAAACTTATTAATATATTATTACATTACTTTGATTCTATTTGGCACTTTTCAATTTTGATTTATAGCTAAAAAATAACATAATTTTAATTACTAATTACTAATTAAATAATAACAATATTTTATACTAATTGATTAAAATTTAATTTATCATTAATGACATAATTAAAATATTACTAAGTAAATTATTAGTAATTTTATTAGCAATTATGGATACAAATAATATTATTATTATTTCTTCAAGAAAAAACTCAAAGAGTTATAGTTATTATTATGTTCATAATCTTCTCCAATCCTAAAAATAATGGTTATAGAACTTTTGTTGGTTTAAAGATTCCATGGCATACATTAGTACATTATTGCATTGATAAAATACCCATGCAAAATGAATCTTTATTGAATGTGATTGATCACTTGCTTTTAATTATAGCTTCGGTTAGCTAAGCATGATCATACAAATTCTCTTTTCTAGCATCTTAGACCAAACATGTTCAAACTCTTCTTCTAAATCACATTTACTTATGCATGTATAAAAGAAACTTTCACAATCTTATTACTATTAAGAGTACTTTTGAAGGAGCTTTCTTTGAAATATGCCATTGAAATCCATGGCGAGTATGAGGCAATTTCAATAGTTATCGTCATTTGATCTTGATGGAATATTATTATGGGATGTCCCCTTCATTATCTGAGAAATATTTTGATAGTCATTTGAATGATTCAATTGTTTCTTGGGATAAAAATGTTACTCCAAATAAAATATTTTGACAATGATGATTAACTCAACAAAATGAACACAAATTAGATTATTTTTATTAGTCAATAATTTTTGTTAAAATTATGACATCACAAAAAAATTAGTCATAATTATCCTTGTTGCCATCACTCTAAAAAAAAAAACTACCTTGGGTACCATAACTATCTAACTAAATAAAACTAATAACTAACTAAAACCAAACTAAATGACTAATAATAATTAAATAAACTAAATAAAAATTAATAAACTAAAACTTAATAAGAAAGTAAACATATTGTAAACTAAAATAAACTAATAAATAACTAAACTAAACAAAACCATAATAAACTAAAATAACTAACTAATAAACTAAACCATAACTAAACCATTAAATAATAAAAACTAAAATAAACAACAAATAAAATTAAACTAAACTATCTCTCATCAATTTAGACATCTTATGCAAACATTTCATCTTTTGCTTGTATTTGCTTGAACAATTGTTAATGTATTAGTATCACCATTCATCCTTGTTATTCTTTATTTTGAATATTGAAAACATCTATTTTTTGTAAACCCAACATTCTCCATTAGTCAACTTCCTCTAGATAGTTGAATGCATCTTACTCTAATTACCTCATTGACTTTAACCCATGTCTTCTCTTAGATGGCTCGTAAGATCTTAAAGATGTTGGTTACTCAACTTTTTAAGGAATAATTGTGACTTTCTATAAATTTTCTTAACCTTTCAATTCTCATCCAAATTAATTAATCATTCCAAAATAACTAATTAGAGAGTCATTTTCAATTTTCATTGAGGAGTTTAAATTAAGACCTTTTTTTAAAACGTGCTTGCACATAAGAAATCCTTTAAGTTCAAATTCTTCTAGTTTGACCAATAACTAGCATCTTTCCACTAAATCTAGTTTGATATGCATAATCATAATAAATTCATATGCCTCTTTTCATTGTGAACAATAGTGTCAAGAGTTTGCCTAAAATTGGTTCATGAGACATAATTCATCATTGCTCCATATTTTATCGCATTCACATGCAGATACACACACACATTGAAATCTATATAACATGTATAACGATGAACCCAAATCCTCTTGGAAAAACTTAAACCAATTATAATACCATTTAGATTCATAATTAGAAGTCTCATAGTGCTTTAATTTTTTTTAAATTCTCTAAAGTATACATATTGTACTCCCAAAAATAGATAAAAATATCCCAAATTCTCTTAAAGAACTCAAAATAATACATTTTGATTCATGATAAATCACCTGCTTTAAAATTAAAAAATGGAGCATACTCTAGAGTGTACATATTGTACTATTAAAAAATAGATAGAAAATAGCTCAAATCCTCTTGAAAGAACTCAAAATATATAATATCATTTAGATCCATTAAAGTCCCCATCATTTAAATTTAAAAAAAAAAAAGTACACTCAAAGTGTACAAATTGTACTCTAGAAAACTTTAACAAAACTACCAAAATTCTTTTGGAAAAGAACTTAAAATGGCTTATAATATCATTTACATCTATAATTAGAAGTTTCACGATGCTTTAAAATAAAAGGTGTACATTCTACAGTGTATAGATTGTACTCTAAAATTCAAAACTATTGAAATCTTGGAAAGAACTCAAAGTAGCTTATAATATCATTTAGATTCATTATTTGAAGTCCCCATCATTTAAATTTTTTTAAAAAAAAAATACACTCAAATTAATGATTGTACTTCTAAAAGTGTAGCAAACTATCCAAATCCTCTTAGAAAGAACTCAAAATAGATTATAATATAATTTAGATCCATTATTTAAACTCCCCACAACTTTAAAAGAAAATTAAAAAAAAAAAAGATTACACTATTGTACATCTTGTAATACTAAAAAATAGATAAAAAAAGTAGCCCAAATTCTTTTGAAAAGAACTCAAAATAGATTATAATACCATTTAGATTCATTATTGGAAGTCTCTCTAAAATTTTTTTAAAAGTAGTACACTCAGATGTCTGATTATACTCTTGAAGAATAGATAAAATCAACCAAATCCTCTGATAGTACCACATAGCATCATATCATTTAGATCCATAACTAGAAACCCACATCATTTAAAATTTTTTTTTTAAAAAAGTACAATCTATGCGATTATACCTAGAAAACCAAACAAATTACTCAAATTCTCTTAAAAAACTCAAAATAGATTATAATACCATATAGATATATAATTGAAAGCCCCATAATGTTTTAAAATTAAGAAAAAAAAATTACACTCAAGTGTAATTACTCTAAAAAAAAAAAGATTAAAAAATAAAAATCCTCTTGAAAAAAAATCTCAAAATAGTTTAGAATACCATTTTGATCCATTATTAAGAGTCCCCATCATTTAAATTTAAAAAAGTACACTCCAAGCTGTGCATATTGTATTCCTTAAAACTCAAAATAGCAAATACTCTTGAAAGAACTCAAAAAATAGCTTATAATACCATTTAGATCCATAATTGGAAATCGATGCTTTAAAATAAAAATAAAAGTACACTTTAGTGTACATATTATACTCCTCAAAACTTCTAAAAACAAATCAAATTCTCTTGGAAAGAATCAAATAGATTATAATACCATTTGGATCCATGTAAGTGAGTGCTTTTAAATTTTTTTTAAAAATAAATCTGATTTAGACTATGAGATTGTACTCTAAAAATAGATAGAAAACATCCCAAATTCTCTTGGAAAGAACTCAAACTTATATTACTAATTAGATCCATAATTAGAAGTCTTATAGTGCTTTAAAATTTAAAAAATGTACACTCTAGAGTATACATTGTACTCAAAAATATATAGAAATAGCCCAAATATTCTTGGAAAGAACTCAAACAACTTATAATATCATTTAGATTCATAATTGAAAGTCCCATGCTTTAAAATAAAAAAAATAGATGTTGATCACTTTGAGTGAGTTCTCAACTTTCTCATCATAAATCTAAGACTCTTATAGACAATAGCTCCTTAGTCTAAGACACTTCTAGTGATTAGTAAACACTTAACTGCTTAGAGACTTAGAAGGGTTAACCATAGGATAGGTCATTCCTTAGGGATGTAGGAGATTGCCTATAAACCCAATCCATGCTTTCCTTCTCAAACCAAACCTCAAATTCATTCCAAATCCAATCCAAATTTAACTCATTCAATCCCATGATCAAATCAAGCTCAAAATTCTCCATAAACTTTTGAATCCCATGGCTTTTAACCTTAATAAACCAATTCAATTGATTTTCTCAAATATAAATTCAATCTCTCAATTATTTATCAAATCCAAATCTAAACTCAATTCCAAATTGAAACCCAAAATCAAATCAAGTTCAATATTCCTTCACAAGCCATATGACCCTCTCAAGCAGCCAAATCTCAACAGTTATCCCAAACTTGATTGACTTCCTTATAAATCAATCATTCTTTCATTTATATTTACAAATATAAATGAAATCATACTCAAATGATCAAAAGCAAATCAAACTAAATCAAACCAAGTCAAGACCCTTCTTAGTCCATATGGACCTACCTCCATAAGCCTAACCAAATCTTTGTCAGGGAAACTTAGCTTGACCTTTGAGAGCTATGGTGGAAATAAACCTCCTCCCTTCTCGTTGATTTTGGCCAATAATTTTATTTTCATGCATTACATATGAATCATATAAACTAAGTTAAATGATTGTCCAAAATGAAAGTAAAATATAATATATTTTGCATTAGATTTGGTCATTTTTGCCTTACATGATTTTGTTTCTTAGGAGGAGTTTAAGGACTTAATCTATTTTTAAAATAAATAATAATCTTATATCTTGCATATACATAAGACTTGCCTACATGAATTTAAAATTGTAGGAGTTAGTTGGACCACCCCAAGTGGTTGTAAGTTCAATAATCATTTATCTCTCTTGTGAGGTAAACTATATGCCCATTTTGCCTTAGATTTATGTCATGCCTTGGACCTGTAAAGCTCCTAGATTTAGGTTCAGTTATTTCCCTTTGGCATGAGCATAAATCCTTACCTCTTAGGCATTTTCATAACCTTGTATTGTGAAATTAAGCCATAAACTTAATAAAATTCAACTCAATTAAATAATTCAATTTTAAAATGTAAAACCCAACCATAGGATAGTTTGAGATGTTTACTAGGATTCTTAGTATCCAAACATTCTTACTCACCTCCATTTATTTCAAACTCCCTCTCTTGATATTTTTGATTTTTCAAAATAAACTAATCGTTGATTACTGAAATCTTTGGAGACAATGATCATTTACTTTAATTGAGTATTCATCATATTTCTTAAGATGTAATTAATTATCTTGCCAGAAACTTTAACCAAGTTTAAAATAAATCACTTTTTTTTTTCATGAGGAGGGAAGAATCTCACAGACATAGACCCATAGTTCTTGAGTCCTTATTGATGTGATTAGATCATTCTAGGTGGTGACTTCTATCAGTATAGATAATACACCTTTCTTTCAGAGTCATAATAAGCTGTGGATCGTGGCATCCCAACTAGTATATTTTTATTTTCATTTATCCTCTTCAAAGGATAGATGAAGGTGAAAATATTTTCACCACAAAGGCCAAAGTAAATTATAATCAAACCCAAATTCAATTTAATGATTGTGAAAGCCAAAATTTACAATCACCTCATTTCATTTACCAATCACAACATCTTAATTTGAATTTGGTATGTCAATTGACCTTAGAAAGCCAAATAATTCAAACTTAGGTAAATTATTGAAACCCAACAAAACCCTCATCATCATTTGAATCTACAAGCCTTGATTTGACCTAATTTATTGTGTAATAACATGACCCAAATTGAACCCATATGCCCAATTGAACCAAAACCCATAAAACCAACCCATGGGACTTTGGAGGTTGACCTAACAAACCCATAGGTCAGCTAATCAACCCAAACCCATTTGGAGCCAAGTCCAATGTAAATTCTCCATGGATCCTCTTTCACATTGATTTTTCCTAATGGCAGTTGACCTCCTCTCATCCTTGGTGTCAAGCTTCCAAATAAAGGACCACTAAGCCACTAGCCCACCTTAAGTGCTAAATTTTGGACCAAGGGAGGTGAGTTAACTCCCATGCAAATCAGAAACCAAAGGATCAAGCAAATCCAAGATCAAGCCTTGAGCCACCTTCCTTCCTCCAACCAACAGCCAAGGGGTTATTGAGACCCCAAATCGATTTTGAAAATGGGAGGCAATCCCATCCATCCACCTCACAACCAGTATATCAACTCTCATAAATCACACCATTTGATTCATGAGAGCTCCCAAGAGTGAAACAAAATGCCTAGCACCTCCTAGTGATTCCAAGCCTTAGCATTTTCCTCTCCGTGTGCAACAAGATAAGAGCTCAATCGATCCAAGATTCTCATTTCTCAACCAAACTTCAATTCCTCTTACACACCCTCCACAGTCATTGAAGCCACCCAAGTTGTTTCCTAAGCTACAAAGGTGAGGAGGGACTTGATCAAGGCGAAGCTCCAAGTTTGATCATTGGCATTCCAATTCAGTGGAACCAATCCAATTCTTTGAAGGCCTCATATCTATTAAAAGAAGCTACCTCCGTCAATCTCATCACCGGTCTTGAGCTCCGGTGAGGTAATTTTTGAAAATTGTAGATATAGAAAATTTTTCTTGGTCCTTTGTGAAGAAAATTCGCATGTGAGGCCATCCTATCCGTTGGATCCTTGTGGATCCCTCGTGTGAAGGTGTGGGTTGATTTTGGAGTGAATCTGAGCTCGGGTGACCCTCGAGCCGAGCGATCCATGGTGTATGCTCTGTTCATTGCTCATATGAAGAAGGATCTCGTCTCTACATTGATTGGAATGACGACTTTGATCAAATCACACTAAATTTTTTTATTTTTCTCCCTTTATGCCGCATTGATCTACATGTATGATCCGAGATGACGATAATCAATCATCATCGCTAACTTTCGGTTATGTGGATGTGATACTTAATAGTCGAGTGGCACCAAGTGAAAAGCATGCGGTCGACATGCGTGATGGGATTAAGGCTTTAATTAGGTTAATTAATAGATTTTAAGGCTAAAACTTTAATAATTCATAACTAATTATAGAAAAATCCAAAATATATAAATAATAACTCATTTTAAAGGTATTTCAGAGGGGAATCCATTAAAATTTTCCTTGATTAATTTTGAATAGTAATTTTAACTTAATTAGGGTTTAATTAAAAACTTAATTAGCCTAATTACTCCCTAATTAATTAGTCAATCAATTTTAAACTTTCTAAGAATGTTTAGGGGGATGACCTCTATCTCCCCTATTTTTCATGGAATTTATTGGTTGATTAATTTGAAAAATTAATTATTTAAGCCTAATTACTTCTTAACTTAATTAAATGATAATTAAGCATGTGAACAATTAATCAATAAATTAGATCATTAATCACTATTTACAGTGGAGACTTAAGGAATTGGATTGAGGCCTCCCTCTAATATTTCCCCTAAGTTTTCTTCTCTTTTCAACAAAATGCTAATTAAAGATTAATTAACTAATTAATGACTTAATTAGTTAAATTGAAACTCAAAGCATACTAAATCATGTTTGATTAAGTAAGAGGATTATGGAATTAGGTTGGGACCTCTTTCCCAACCTTCTCCATAAGCCCATTTCATTTCAAAGTTAATCAAATTTGGTAACTAATTAAAGGAGAAATGAATTAATGGATTAATGATTTGATTTATTAAATTAAAATTTTAAATATATCTGATTTTCCTTAATTGATTCATGGGTAGAGCTTTTGGGTGTTCAATAACCTAAAGAGGTTTAGTAAAATCATGATTAGCTCACATGTGTGAGAAAAATATGAAAGTAATTTAGTGAGTTTCTTAAGCTTAACTAATGATTGTGAGCTAATTGAATTAGCCCCTTTCATTTCATAGGATCATTGCTATTTACCTTTCAATTCATTTGCATATTATATTAGCTCATAATCATTTGATTAATTACCTTAAGGCAACATAGGTAAGGGTTTAATTAATTGATTTAATTCATGGCTTAACTTAATTAATCTTTAAAATTTGCTTAATTACCTTTCATTAAATCAAATTAACTTATAAATATGGGATGAGATTAGGATTAGCAAACTCTCTTCTCACACTTCCTAAATCAAATTAAACATAAGATTGAAAATGACATTAAAAACTTTGGTTAATTTAAATAAGCTTATTTAGTATAATTGTCTTTTGGAATTAGTTGGATTAAATGAAATTGTGTGTTTATGTCTCTTTATTTCATTTCATTCATATTAAATATTGTATGTCACTTGATTCATGCATTCATCTTTTCTAAAAATTAATTAAATCAAATGATTTCATTTATGTCAAGCTTGTATGTGTTGATTTAAATTAATATATGTATGGATATTATCATTATTAAATCCAAATCTATTTTTCAAGACTTATAAATGAATGATTATATATGCTATGAATTAAAGTTATAAATACATAGGAGATGTATATGATTATAGCTTAAGTGTATGAAGTAAAGTTTATTTTCTTTCATTCACGTATTGATTACATAAGTAAGTATGTTAATGGGTATATAGCTTGGGCATCCAGAATACGAGGCTTTAGTTAGCCCCAAGGAGGTCATTTGATTATTTCACTTCCTTAGTTTAACAACGCATACTCCATTTGGTTTCATTCTTATGTATTTCAATACTATGATTTATATAAGACTTTACTCCATATGCATAAATGTTTCAATCAAATAAAAATATAATTTTTGAATAGTTTTCCTTCCTTTATTTAACGTATACATTTATATGTATTTGAGAAAAGCAAATATTTAGTGGACATCCTAAAAAATGAGGCTTTAGTTATCCTAAGGAGGTCATTTGATTACTTCACTTTCGTTAACAATGGCATGTACTAGCTTATGCCTCTTATAAATGTGTGTGTATTTGATTATGGAATTAAAACTCCTCTTTCTTTTATCAAAATTCATTCATTCATGAATGGTTAAGTTGTTGAATTAATTAATCATGTGATTGGGAGCTCTCTTTCTAATATTCATGTATACAAATTTACATATGTTTGAATGCAAGCGTATAGATTCGGACATCTTGGGAATACAGGCTTTAGTTAGCTCCAAGGAGGTCATTTGATTACATCACTTCCTTGGTTAATAATGACGCATTACCTATTTTATTTTATCTCTATGTATTTTTGTATATGAATCTAGATAGAGTTTTAAATTAATATGATAAAATAATTCAATCAAAAGAAAAATAGAAACTCTAAATATACACATTCATATCTATTATTTAAGTGTGCTAAAGACATATTATATGTGTAGCTATACTTAGGACTTAAGCATGTGCATGTTACATATGATGGAAAGAAATGAATAAACATGTGTCATGTGATAGTAATTAATTCCAATTAATCTTAAGATATTTTTCTCATTGAATGAGGTCATTTAAAGTGAACCTAAACTTAAGATTAATTAAAATATATAATAAACCATTCACTAAAGAGAATTAAGTCTAATTGATATGCTTTAGAAGTGACCTAAAGTAAGGATAAAAGAGAGTAATCTTCCATTTTCTTCTCTTTATAACACTTAGTTGTTAAGTGTAAATCAATAAAATAAAAAAAACACTAAATAAAATTCTCAAATCAACTAAATCATTTAAAGTGAAATCAACTTCTTATCATCAAACACCCTTTCAAAGTTAGAAAATTATAACAAAGCTTAGTTAAGGCATATCACATGAGCCTTAATAAACACACTTTAGAATTAAGTCACCACTTCTTTATGTTATGGTGCATGGATGATGTATTTGGTTTTATGATGTATTGTTGTAAAAGATGTTATTGTGTATGCTTCATAGGCGGATGCTAGGCCGTGATTAGCCTAATCATATTTTCTATAGTGGATTGTGCTTAAAAGGGTTCTTAAAATAAATATAAATGCTCTCTTTTGTAAGTTATTTAACCCCTAAGCATAATCTAAATTAAAGCAGGTGGACTTGGTTATCTATATGCGGGGTACTAAGTCCAAATTATACATATAGCTGCTTAGATTATATGGTGTGTTTAGCTAACACTTATTTTGCGTAGTTAGATTCACTTTCCTATTTTAATATAATTTTGCATAAATTAGAATTAATGCTATGGGGTTCAGGATAAACATTGGACAAAAGGTTTAGACTTGGGGTGTCATGCGATGCCTTGAAGCCTACCAAATCAAAAGAAGCAAATCAAATAAAGAAATGAAAGAGATATGAAGACTTGAAGATTTGAAGACCTCCATAGCACTTATCATTTATAAATTATAATTATTATTTCATTTATCGAGTTTTATAAGGGTAGAGCTCATTACCCACTTCTCTTTTTTTTTTTTTGGGTTATCTTTACCATTCCCTTTTATTATTTTGCATTAGATTTATAAAGTTGATTGATATTTTGTTTAAAATTGTGCAATAGGAATGGCAAACATCTTTATAGTTTCTTAATTGAATGATGATTTAATGTGTGGATCAGATTAGGCTTATAGAAAAATTAATTTTTCTACTACTCATAAATAAAATTTTTTATAACTCATAACCTCACCATAAAGCCTAGCCATTAAATCAAGATAACTAAAAGATTTAGCAACCCATTAGCTGAATGTTGCATGTCTTACACCATACATACCATATTATACCACTCTTTTAAAATGAAGACCTCAGTCCATATAGAAACTTGACGTGAGAGCAACCACTTAATGAAGCTTCACCCTCTTCTCTCTTGATTTGGCCCATAACTCATTTCAACATACATTTAGACAAATAAAAATTTTATAGCCTTTTGTCAAAATGAAGAGTCAAAATCAAATAAAAATTGAAAAGATTTGTATTAGACTAAGTCATTTCTCATATCATTAATACTCTAGTATCTTAAGGAGTGAGTTTAAGGACATTAGTTTTCTTTCTAAATAATAACAACCCAACTATCTTGCAAAATCATATGACTTGACCACATGGTTTGAAAGTGTAGGAGGAGTTACCTGGCTGCCACTCCAGATGGTTATAAGTCCAATAGTTGGGTGGTTTACTCTCTCTTGTGGAGGTAAACCATATGCCCATCTTCGCTTAGATTTAGGTCGTGCTTTGGCTTATGCCAAAGCTCCCAATATTTAGGATCTGAGGTTATTTCTTTTGAACTACAAGCATAAATCCTCTCCTCTTAGGCATTTCCACAATCTTGTATTATTCTATTACAAGCCCTAACAATCTAATAAGATTTAACTCAAATAAATAACTCTCTTCAATTTCAAATATATAAATTCTAACCATATGATAGGTTGGAATGCTCACTAGGCTTCCTTGTGTCATAAGCATTCTCTACTCATCTACTTTGGCTTCGATAATAAGTCTTTCATTTTAATTTATCCCAATTGATTTTCTAAATATAACTAATTTATTGATAGTCTTACCCTTAAAATCTTTGGCGACAACGATTACTACTTTAATCGAGTATTCCAAGGATTCACATTATTTAGGATGTAATTAACTATGGGGCTTGCCATAGAGAACTTTAGAACCTGGTTTAAATAAACTTTACTTTATTTATCCATATAGAGTAGGGAAAAAATCTCTAATATATTCGAAGACTCATCATGCCTTAGGAGTCCTCATTAGGTGATTAGGTCCATTGAATGGTGATGACCTTATCTTTCGAGATAGTATGTCGTACTCAGGGGCGAACCCAAGTGATGCTGAGGGTGGGCAAATGCCCACCCTGAAAATATTAAATTTATGTAATGGGATGAAGAATTTTACAATTTGCACATTTTTCTAGTCTAAAAATATTAATTTTATTCAATTAGATGAAGAAGTTTATAATTTTGCCCATCCTCAAAATAATTCCACCTTAAGAATAATTTTGAGATGAATATTAGCAAATAATTATATACACATCTTAAAATGAATTTCATTTTAACTTATTATAATCTCATGTAATCAATATTTTTAACTCACGTAATCTAGTTATAAACTATATTTTAGAATTTTAGAATAATTTTAAATCATAAAATTTTTTTAAAATTTTTTTTGTTGTTAGTTATATTCTTCTTATAAATTATATTTATATTTATATATTAATATTACAATTTTTTAAAAAACATTTAACATCCACATATTAATTAATATTAATATTAATTAAATTCATAAATTGCTTAAATTAATCTACTTCATATAAATTTTAAAAAAAATTATTTTGTACTTAGTATTTCAAAAATGGATAAAGAGAATTTTGATATTTTATTAACTTTTGTAGTCTTCAAATAATTTAATCTATAAATCTTGGGTAAAATTAATTTATATATTTAATCTTAAAGGTGAATAAACTATAAATTATAGGCTATAATTTTCACATTTTTATCTATTTATAATTTTCTCTTATAAATTTGATGATTTTATCTTACTAATTATTTGTATTTTTCTAAAATTAAAATATTATATAATTTTATTTATTTAATCATACTTATTATGATTATTATTTAATTATTATATTATTTTATTATTTAAAATATTGCCCACCCAAAAAATGAGTTGGTTCCACAGTGGGTACTCGATCACTTGATAGTAACCCAGTTACGTGGTGTCCCCATATGACATCTAAAATAAACACAAAGGAGTACACTCTAGAGTGTATAGATTGTACTCCTGGAAAATAGATAAAAAATAGCTCAAATCCTCTTGAAAAGAACTCAAAATATATTATAATATCATTTAGATCCATAATTAGAAGTCTGAGAGTGCTTTAAAAAAATTTTTAAAAAAAAAACAAAAGAGTACACTCTAGAGTTTACAGGTTGTACTCCTGAAAAATAGATAGAAAATAACCCAAATTCTCTTTGGAAAGACCTCAAATCAACTTATAATACCATTTAGATCCATAAATGGAAGTCTATTGATTTAAAATTAAAAATAAATTGAGCACACTCTGAAATTGTCTGATTGTACTCAGAAAAAGATATAAAATAACTCAAATTCTCAAAGAACTCAAAACAGATTATAATATTATTTAATCCATAATTGGAAGTCATAGAGTGCCTTAAAATTTTTTTTTATAGAAAAAAAGTACACTCTAAAGTGTATATTGTACTCTAAAAAACATATAAAAAATATCCCAAATCTTGGAAATAACTTATAATACTATTTAGATCCGTAATTTGAAGTATACAATACTTTATGTATGAAAAAAAAATACATTCTAGAATGTACAGATTGTACTCTTGAAAAACTACAACAAAACTACTAAAATCCTCTTGGAAAGCACTCAAAATAGTGTAGGAGATTTATATTTCAAAAAAGATTTAAAGAAGATCAATAAGGAGTGTTTCAATATATATATATATATATATATATATATATATATATATATATATATATATATTTATGACGTTATATTAAATTATTATATATAAAGTCAACCACTTTGGTGCTCGTTCTCCATCTTCACATTTGAAATAAGAGATTTTCGTTTCTCTTCTCTCGAGTTCATCTGAAAAATTTTAAATATGCTTATTCATTATTTGAGTGCCATAAATCAATTTATATATTACTTTTAAATTTCTCTCGCGCATTCAAACGGCATCTAGCCGCACTTGAAAACATCGTGCATGCTTTTTAATGGGTCTGGTCGGTCTCGGTCACGTTAACGGCATCAAGTCCGAGCGAGTGAAAGTCAAAATTAGTATTTTAAGACACGTGTCCAAATTTAATTAGCGTCCGGATGATACATCTTCACATATTTTCTCATCATTATGAGCTTGTTTATCAGGTGAGAGAGATTTTTTATTTTTTATTTGAGGAAGTGATTCATAATTTTGATTTTGAGATTGAAGGAAACATTTTTATCTTTTAGTTTAAAACAGATTATTATTATGATATTTTGAATATCATTTTAACTTTACATTTGTTATCTCTAAAGACTTAATTCAACAAAGATTTCATGTTATTATATTCTCTATTTGCAAATGCTTATAAGTCTTATCAATTTGTAAATTTAATTAATTTAAAATTTAAATTGAATTTATATAATTGTTTGAGTCCAAAAATTTCATACCGTTACCATTGATTTGCAAATCATTATTAATTTTATTTTTTAAAATTCAATTAATTTAATATTAAAATGTAACGAAAGTCATCACGTAGGCCGTCAGCATTTTAGTCAAAATTTACAAGTAGTTGTTTTGCTCAAATAAAAAAAAATAAATATACCACACAAATTCTTTGTATTTATCTAAACTAATATTTAAATTTTGATATTTAGATTTTCAATATTTTAAAAAGATAATAATAAAATTATTTTTGATACCATATCAAAGATTTAAATATTATATATATAAATATCAAAATTTAAGTATTATATATCATTATATAAGAATTATAAATAGCTCAAAATTAATAAAAAAAGGCATTTACATAAGCTGCACACAATTCTTATATATTTACATATCTAATATTGAGATATTTATATATATCGACTTAAATCTTTATTATTATAATAAAAACATTATTTTTCTTAATTTTTAAAATTTAATTCACTTTTGAAGTATAGAAATGTGCTATATTTATTGTTGCGTGCTAGAGAAACAATTGTGGTAGAGTGAAAGTTTCTGTATTATGAAATCTAGGTATTTAAGAGTGAACAAGCTAGAGAAATTTTTTATGTGGAAAACTTGAAAGAGGAAAAAAATCACGCTGGCATAAAAGCCACTATATATCATTTGAGTACAAAATCTTCCCGATAACGGATTACTGAATTGTATAAGAGAGAAAACAATAGTATCTGATCGTCAGTGGTGGTTTGCTAATAGTAGCGAGATGATGGTGACGACGAGCATGTGATGAAGGTCATCATGATGGAGGCCAGAGATTAGCGGCGATTATGGCGGCGTGGTTGGCGATCGTCAGTGGTGACGATTGTGCTTGGAGGATCTTCAAGCTTTAGAGCTCTCTCTCTTTCTTTGCTTGCCTCCATATGAGGAATGAGAATTTATAGATTGGAGAGTGGCGTCTCGTAAATACATGCAAAATCGAACCACTCCACTTCATCGGATGGCTCGAATGATTCCTTTGATCATTTGATGTATTTTAAGTATTTGAATGCTAAAAGAAGTTGAATTATGAGATCTTGGGCTTGTTAGATTACTCGTCAAGAGGCATTTCGACTATAAACACTCCATGCTTAAAAGCTATTTATGGATTTAACGATATCCCAAAGTTTACAAGGATATTTTAAGTACTTGATCTCGACTAGTTTCAGCGAGATCAACTTGCTTTTGACATCAAGATTCGTGCTTCGACTAGTATAATTTTTAGTGTTATATCAGTTGCCCTCCTATTTTAGGATGACATTATCTCAACCATCCAAAAATATATATATGATATTTGAAAATAGTAAATTCTTGAAATTTGAGGGTCCATTAACCACATTTTGAGAATAGATCTTCATGGAGCACAAGATTATGACTACGAAGCAGTCAGGGCCGCATATATGTGTATAGGTATCTTGTGTAGATTTGAGATTCTGGACCCACAGCGAACGGCAGCGCCACCTTGATTGGGCTGGAGTGGAGAGACAGCGCGGCGTTAGTGGCTGGCGGATCTCGGGCGGCAGCGTTGACCGAAAGCGGGCTCGATGGGATGAAGCTGAGGTAGTATGGATATGGGGTCGGTTGGAGGCAGGTGAACGCAGTGGCGACCTTGGCAGCCAGGGGGGCTGAGTCAGGCTGAGCTGGAGAGGCGACGGCAGGTGAGCGCTGAGGACAGCTGGCAGCGATGTGAACGATGATGGCCAGACTCCGGCTTGGTCCCTACTGCTGGCAGCGTCGTTTTCCCATTTTGGCCGTTCTTTGTTTGAGCGATTTTGGCGGTTTTGATTTTGCCCCATAGAGTCTATAAAACAAGGCCAAGGAGAAGACACACTCCTCATATCTTTGTGTCCCTCTTCTTCTCAAGAAGGTCGGAATAGGCCGCGGTACATACGTCGTGTCTCTGATTTTCCCGAAAGAGGCGTACTCTTGACCGTCCGGTTGAGCGTCACCGCGGTACATATTGTCTCTGATTTCTCGAAAGGCATCATTACTGACGGACCGTCCGGGTTGGTGATCAAGAGCGATAACCGAGCGAGGTTGGGCGATGGGCGATGGTGGTGGCGGCGATGTGCGGTGACTGCGGTGGTCGGCAGATAACCAGCGGCGATGTAGTGGCCACGGAGATTGCGATAGTCAGCCGATGGCCGGCGGCGATGTCATGCGGTGGCCATTCTGATATTTAGCAGTGGTCAGCGGCGACAAGCGCAGCGTAGTAATCGGCAATTAGCGGCCGCGTGTGTGGCGAGATGGCCGGCGGCGATAGTGGTAACCGGCAAAATTTGCGATATTGCGGTAGCCGGCAGCATGAATAGCAACAGTGGTTAGCGGCGGTAATTAGCAACAATGCAGCGTAATCAGCAGTGGCGGCCAGCGTTAGTAGTCAGTGAGATAGCCAGCGGCGATGGCTGACCAAAATTCGGTAATGGTCGGCAACGGCAGCGCGTGCGATGTGGTAGCGGCAAATGGCGGCAGTAGTGGCATGGCAGCCGCGTCGGTAATCAGAGATAGCCGGCGCGATGGTGAATCGAATTATCAGCGATATTGGCGCGGTGGTTAGCGCGAGATCTTTGACCTATCGAGGTTGTTTGTCGAGTGTGACTTCGATAGCGTTAACTATGGAAGAGGTTGAATTAATCCGAGAGATTTTTTATCGAGTTGTTTGTCGAGTGTTACCGATAACGATATGGAGGTTGGATTGAATCCGAGGATTTTGACCCATCGAGGTTGTTTGTCAGTGTTACACCTTAACCGTGGAAGAGGTGGGAAGTCCACCAATGACCTTTTGACCTATCCGAGGTTGTTTGTCAGTGTTTTCGATGATGTTAACCGTATGGAAGAGGGTAATTGAATCTTTGACATCCAGGTTGTTTGTCGAGTCTTTGCTCGATGGCGTTAACACTGTGGAAGAGGTTTATGAATCAGGATTTTTAACCTATCGAGGTTGTTTGTCGGTGTTACCAGACGTTAACTTGGAAGAGGTCGAATTGAATCCGCTAAGGATTTTGACCTATCAGGTTGTTTTTGAGTGTTACGTGGCGTTTAACATATAGAAAATATTGTGGGAAGTCCACCAAGAACCTTTTGACTATCTAGGTTGTTGTCGAGTCTTTGCTCGATGGCGTTAACTGTATGGAAGATGTTATTGAATCGTGAGGATTTTGACCTATCGAGGTTGTTTGTTAGTGACTTCGATGGCGTTAACATATGGAAGAGTTTGAATCTGATTTTTGACCCATCCGAGGTTGTTTGTCAAAGTATTACTTGATGACGTTAACTTGTATGGAAGAGGCCGTGGGAAGTCCACCAAGGACCTTTTGACTTATCCTAGGTTGTTTGTGAGAGTGTTACTCGATGACCTTAACCTGTATGGAAGAGGTTGAATTGAATCCGCTGAGAATTTTTGACCCATCCGAGGTTGTTTGTCTGGGTGTTACCCGATGACGTTAACTTGTATGAAAGAGGTTGAATTGAATCGCTAGGATTTTGACCCATCCAGTTGTTTGAGTGTTACAGATGGCGTTAACCTATGGAAGAGATCGTGGGAAGTCCACCAAAGACCTTTTGACTTATCCTAGGTTGTTTGTCAGAGTCTTTGCTCGATGACGTTAACCTATGTGGAAGAGGTTGAATTGAATCCGCTAAGGATTTTTGACCTATCCGAGGTTGTTTGTCAAAGTATTACTTGATGACGTTAACCTGAATGGAAGAGGTCGAATCAAAACATCCGTTTGTGGTTGTAGCCAAAGTTACTCCTTAACCTTGGTCTTTTTCATTGGTATCGCTGACTTGCTTCTCTAACTGATAATCAATTAGATATCCATAATATTGATTTGGATAATCTTTTGAGATTGAGTTGCCCCTTCGACAAAATCAAGGAACAATGATGAATCTTCATTCTTTGCTTCTTTAAAAGCTTGAAATGTTCCACCTCGATGGTGATTTTGATCTTGTTGGGAAACTTGGTGCCGTGAAGATGAAATAATGAGAATCGGTTCCCTGACCAAGTAACTTGCATGTTAGAGAACCAATTGTGGTAGTGAAAGTTTACGCTTTAGCCTTGTTATGAAATCCAATACATATGGTATTTAAAGAGTGAACAAGAGAACTCCAGAAATTTTACGTGGAAAACCTCAAAAGAGGAAAAAACCAGGGGCCTAGTCGGAAAAGCTTCCATTATATATCTGTTTCAGAGTACAAAATCTTCCCCATAACGGGATTACAGAATTGTATATGAGAAGAGAACAACAGCTATGCAATCACGTTCGGTGGTGGTCTAGTGGTAGCGATGATGATGAAGCGAATAACATGACAATAAAGGTCATCATGATGGAGGCAGAGATTGATGGCGAGGATCATGCGGCGTGGTTGATACGTCGGTGGTGGCGATTGTGCTTGGAGGATCTTCGCTTTAGAGCTCTCTCTCTCTTGCCCTCCTCATGAGAAATGAGGGTATTTATAGATTGGAGGAGTGGCGTCTACGTAAATACAAAATCGAACCACTCCACTTCATCGGACTCAGAATGATTCCTATCATTTGATGTATTTTAAGTATTTGAATGCTCAACGAAGTCGAAATTATGAGATCTTGGGCTTAGATTATTCGTCAAGACGCTCAATTTGACAATAAACACTCCATGCTTAAGAGCTATTTATGATTTAACTGATATCCCAAAGTTTCCAAGGATATTTTAAGTGCTTGATCTCGACTAGTTTCAACTGAGGATCAACTTGCTTTTGACATCAAGATTCGTGCTTCGACTAGTAGAATTTTTGTCGTCGTTCTTGTGACCCATTCATCATCATTTACTTCTACAATCGAGCGTACTATATTTGTCCGATTCAGATTCTCATTGTCGACCTTCTCATATACAACTCAGTAATCTCATTATCGAAAACTTTGTACTCAAAATAAATACATAGTGGAAGATTTTTAATATGCCTTGTAGTTTTCTCTCTTTTTTCAAATTTTATAAAAATTATATCTTGATTTTGTATTTTTCTTTATAATGCATGATAAAATTCATTTATAATTTTTCAAATCTCTATCAAAAGATGAAAAATAAAAATAAATCTAAATGATATTATTATATCATAACCTCTTTTAACTTTACTTTTCTGAGTTTATGAATCCCGTTTATAACTTCTTGTAAAGCAATTTAAGGGGGCATCATACATAAAGTATTTATTTAAGAAAATCTTGAAGACTCGTTTGTTTGCAAGATTTAAATGAGGTTTAATCATATTAAAATTAATAAATAATAAAACTAATTTAAAAAAATATTTTATTATTATTTAAATCAAAATATACAAATAAAATGGTGAGATTTTAAAATAGTTAAATCTTGCAATTATGCTAAATGTCTAAATATCTGAATGATTAAATTTTATATTCCCATTTGTTCATTTGTTAGATTTTACTAAAAATTTACACTTGCTCAAGAATTAGCCTAGATTAAGCATTTAATGAACTTTTTTATAACTTTAATAATTTATAAATTATTATTATAAATATAATACTATTTATTTATTTAAATTAATTAATATAATTATGATTTTTTTTACTTAAGCTTAAAAATATGATAAATTAATTAAAGTTAAGAAATTATGTGATTAATAATTACTTAATTAGTCTTAAAAGATGAAAATTTATGATTATACTAAGTATGAGACAGTAAGATTTAGAATTTATGATATATAATGTTGGAAGATGATATATTAAGATATTTGATATTTTATTATCTTACTCCATCATCTCTCTTTTCTCTCTCTCTCTCTCTCTTCTTCTTTAAATGTAAAGTATTATACTTGATATCAAAGATGTAATTAGTATTAGAGTGGTATGACTTTCTTGAGTAATAATAAAACAAAATATAAAATAGGTTGTTTTGAGTGGTATGTATGTAAAAACCCCAAAATAAAATAAAATTCAAAATGGTGGCCGGAAAGGTTGGGGAGGCCGACGATGGCGGAGATAAAGCGGGAATCCGTTTTAGTCAATAAAAATAATAATAATAATAATTGATCAGAACTCCCATAGTGTGATTCAATTCAAAATTTTAGATTTTTTTTTTTTTAATTGGGACGGATGCTAAACCGCCATCTCAGGATAATCGGCTAACAAATCCATCTCTCTCTGCAAGGTTAGAACGGATTCAGCGGAGCCCTCCCGAAACTATCTATAAATAAAGGGCACGGCATTCGATTTTCTACATTCTAAATTACTCAACCCAACTGTTCTTTTCGTTGTGGAAGAAGAAGAAGAAGCCTTTCAAACACTCATACAGATACAGTTCTCTCCAAATGGGCAAGAAGAAGCATGCCTCCGCCAGAGTCTGTGCTGCGGGAAGTTCCGGTAGCAAAGAAATTGAGAACCTCAAGACTCGCAATGAGCAACTTGAGTACGAAGTGGCAGAGAGCCGGAAACAGATCGAGCAGCTCCGTCTTGAGCTGCAGAAAACCCAAAATAACAAACTCATCAAAGAAGTGAAAGAGCTCCGGAAGCAGATTGAACAGCTAAACCTTGAGTTTGCTTCACAGACGTCAGAGAAGGATATTCTTGCGGATATGGAATGCGATGTTATCAGACTCGCCATCTCCTCTGCCCTTGCTGAAGCCACCGTGCACAGGAATAAGGAGATGGCTGCAGTAATAAGAAGGTTGAGTCGGCCACTGCCGATTGAATGCCGTGGAAATGCG